>JAWQFJ010003313.1:40000-43325 GCA_034096865.1 Theodoxus fluviatilis | reverse complement strand
ATAATGTACAGTGGCTTTGAAGTTTAAAATGATGTAAAGACAACAGACAGACAGACAGACAGACAGACAGACAGACAGACAGACAGACAGACAGACAGACAGACAGACAGACAGACAGACAGACAGACAGACAGACAGACAGACAGACAGACAGACAGACAGACAGACAGACAGACAGACAGACAGACAGACAGACGGACGGACGGACGGACGGACGGACGGACGGAAGGGGATAGAGGGAGGGAGGGGTGGATTGATGGATGGAGGGATAGGTGGGTGGGTGGATTGATGGATGGAGGGATGGGTGGGTGGTTAGACGGAATGAGGGATGGATGGATAGATAGATGGATAGATAGATAACAAACAAATGAAAGAACGAACGAATGAATTAACGAATGGATGAATAAGTGTTTGGATGAATGGAAGATGGATAGATGGGTGGTTGGATGGGTTGGTGGGTGAGTAGGTAGGTAAGTAAATAGATAGATGAACGAACGAACGAAGGAACGAACAACCAACAAACCAAACAAACAAACAAACAAACAGGCAAACAAATGTACGGATTAATTGATTGATATATAACAAACATGCAAACAAATAAACAATTAATAATAACTGTTCAAAAATTTACTTTTAAATGTAAAATACGATGCCTGTGACGTACGAGTTATCACACATCTCCACCACTACATTGCCGTGTGCAAAACCGCTGTCCACGAAGGTTTGAGCAGAGAGATTATGGGCGAACGGACGAGAGGACGAAGTTGAAACGAAAGAACATGGGACAGATACGAGGTGGAAAACTGAAAGAGTAGACACCTTTCACCGCTGCTGCCAAGACATAAGAACTCCACCTCGGGTCAGGGGACGAAGAGCATATAGCCTATGAATCGAATCAGCAGAGTTGTCATTTGCATATATCCCCCAAAATGCCTGCACATCGCAGGTAGATACACCATATTTGTTTATCTTTACAGATTCAAGAATGTTTCTCAGTATTAGTTTTGATTTATATTTTGATGAAAAATCTTGGCCTCAAACCGCCCATGTTTTCAATGATTTCCAGTCGTTTTCCCATCATTTCAATATGACTCTCTTTGACAGGCTATTACCAAGATTGAGCACGTCAAAGGAGCATCGTCTTGAGGAGTAAGGGCTACTTCCAGACTTGTCCATTTTGTTGATATATACATTGGTGTAGTGATGTTTCTTGGGGTTGGATTCACGGTTACGCGACTAGTTTATTGTAGCGCGTGGGTTTAGCCTCAGTCTTTCAGATTGGTTTGAACGCACGGTTGGATCTAAGCGATCAGACATTGTACCCATGCTCCATGATGGCCTATTGGGCTGCTTGGGGCCGCCCCTGACTGGGTAACTGGAGCAGGCCCCGAATGTTAAACAACCAGAGTTCCAGCAGTATTATTTTTACACTTGGCTCCTGCATGGTTCGTCGTAAGGTCTGCATAGAATTCTCCTTAGACGATCGTACAGCTTGGATCGCTCTAGTGGGCCTTGCAGTACTCGGGACTGTTCTGGGATCTTTGTGTGGTTGGAGTGCCTGACTTGACAGTGCAAAGTACAAGATCACATAAATTAGCCTCTTGTTTATGTCCCATAGAACAACTGTAGGCTGGTATTTGGACCAGTAATTACATTTTCTTAGCCCTTCGCCCGCTGATGAACAGAAATTGCATGATGATCGAAAATGCAATCTTTTAAATGTCGTGGTATATAAACCTCATTAAAAATGAAATTTGAAAAACATCGAGTTGTCAAACAGTAGACGGCATCGTAGCAATGCTATAAGCTAACAGGTTTATACTTTTTTATGTTTCATCAAACTCGACACAGAGATAAGTGGTGAATAAGAAATCACTATGTGAAACATATCGCTGCAAAGCAAGGACTCTCGCTTGTGGAAACAGAGCGGCATAATGTTCAACACTCTTTGGAAGGAACTTCTCAGGAAAACGAGAAAGAAACCAGTCAATGAATTCATCCCATGTTCACTGGCTGGGAGATGGAAAACGAATTCAAGCCCTGACGTAACGTAGACGGTCGTCTGGAGTCAGAAGAGGCAGGTATCTGTCCAGTACCTTTTGCATGCCGAGGCGTGGCACACATTGTGAGGTACATATCTTGATCGAATTGATTAAACGAAATCAATTCTTCAGAATTTAACAGGCTAAATGTGTTAAAAAAGACACATTCAAAAACACAGAATATCACACACAGACACACACACACACGCACGCACGCACGCACACGCACACGCACTTTTATTTTTTGGTTGGGTGCTTCGCAAGAGCGATGTGCTGGCTGCTAGAGAGGGAAAAGTGTTTCATGAACATTTTAACCTGTTCCAGCTCTGGGTATATCTTTTATAGTAAAATCTACGAGTATTGCACCCGACGAGGACATCTAAATCTAAAATATATTATGATGTTCTCACTTTGTGACATGCCCTCTTAAGCATGTCTATTGCCTTACAATCGTTTTCTTTGTATCCTTACGAGCAAGAACTGTACCTCGCGTTCTGTGTGTTATTACAAACGACTGGTTGTGCGTGGTATTCTTGTTTAGGGATTCGGGTAAATGCTGAGACATGGCGTCAGAACATCTACTAGAAAACTGATAAGCAAACCTTTCCTGCTGACCAGGTAAAGCAGCTGCCCAGCTTATCTTGATCTGCTTTCTTTCCCATTAGAATCATGTCAAGAAAGATATCTGAGAGTTCCACAGCATCATCCGTCACCTCATCCAGGACACTTGCAGATGTTTATTCATTCTCGCATGCCTCACCTGCTTGCGGGTCCTCACTGAACAGAATGTCCAAAGCTGCTGAAGAAGTTTGTTGTAGAAGTGCATGAAAAGTTCTCGCGCCACGGCGCCACAGGAGGAGCTCTCGAACCGATGTCCTTGAAACCTGGAATGGAAGTGTCACAGCGTCCCAGCGCAGTCCTGCCCTGCACCGAAGGCAACTGCACTCTGCTCCCTGTAGAGCTCGTGCTGGCAAAAGCTTGGTAGACTGGACATCAATATTCAGATGAAGCAATTACCCATTTATTCCACACACACACACACACACACACACACTATCTCTCTCTTTCTCTCTCTCTCCACTTATCCTCCCTGCCCTGCAACTGGCATGCACAGACCCTTCTATCAGTGCCAGGATTCCATCGGATCGAATACATTGTTTGAATGACTCATGGTGAAGCATCGCAAACGCCCAGCGACCAAAGTCGCTTTTGTTTCAATTCACTCAAAAAGATTGCAAAGCTCCATGCTGACCTGCGATCTAATGTCTAGGCCCACCCGATAG
>JAWQFJ010003313.1:0-32500 GCA_034096865.1 Theodoxus fluviatilis | reverse complement strand
TATGGAAAAGAATTTCGTTGGATAAACTTTTGGGACGCTCCCTCAGAGTAAACAACACCGGAGCAAGTGATGGTTTTTCAGAACGAAGAGGTCTTCTGCCACATTTGAAAACAAGAGGCAAGCCGCAGCAGAAAGTGGATGGAATGATCATAAGTTCGACCAAGAGAAACAAGAACCCGTACTCCCACTGCTTGTTCAGCCGTCCATCGTCCTCACTGCTCAGGAACCCGTACGGATCGGTCCCTCCTTCCAGCCATCAGCGCACTCACCGACCAAACAGGCGTCAACGTGACTGATAGAATGGGTCTTTCGTTACAAAGGACGATTGATCAACAAGATGTTGAGGTCCTCTTTGCAGAGTGGCGATTCTTTTAAAACGATTTTTTTAAAGAAAATCGTAGTTGTCAGACGTCTTGTTCTCTTTACTGCCGCGTTTAAGAGAACCTGTACTGTCACAGACTGTCCGTCTCGTTTAGTCCGGCGCATCCTGCATGCATTGTGACAGAATCTCGTCGTAGTCGAGTGCACACTGCGTTCATGTTGGAACTCACTATCTATGACCCAGGAACTCGGTTTTTATATGTTTTACGTGCTTTTAAAGCACGTTACAGTTGACTATAATTTAGAGAAGTTGGAAGGGAAGGAAAGTTCCTGTAAATGCATTTTGTCTTTTGCTTTGGCGAGTAGTAGACGTTGAACCAAAGCTAACGCAGTCACACAGAGGGGTAGATGCATCGTAGATGTTCACCAAGTAGCATTCACGCACCGACAGAATTACACGCACAGATAGATTTACAACACAGGGTTGCAGCAATTAATGTATTGTTAAAATATTAAAAGAAACCCATATTTTTCAGTCCCAGGGATAGAACCACGGCACTGCGCCTTGCACATCGTCAAACCCCAAAGCATGCTGGCCTTTCACCGCCTGTTAAAGACATGGTTTCAACAAGCGAGCAGAGGCTGAGGGGTTGACCATGTGCTCATGTAAGAGGGAAGAGCACTAATTTTTGGTAACGTGACCTGAAGATAATGGCCACCGACGGCGACACAAGGAAGAGTGTAGCACAGGACAAGAACACCTGTAGACAAACTGTGCGAAGCGCTCTAATCAGACCTGAGGAAAGGCAGCTGCTTCTTGCCGTGGGGAGACGGGCACTCAGGATGACCCGGCTCTAGGCAGATGTACCAATCACAACGTTTGTGTCTAAAGGTCGCAGAAGGAATTGCCATTAGCGCGAGGACTCTCCAGCCACAGGAGACCCTATGCTGCAACCCGATATGACCCTTGAGTGTGCCGATCCTATGGGCCTTATGGACTGCAGAAGGTTGATGACGACGACGATGATGATGATGATGATGATGATGATGATGATGATGATGATGATGATGATGATGATGACGATGATTTTCTTTTGCGAAAAATTGTAATTGCTATTTAAGCTATGGAGCATATGCTCAGCTCATCGCGAATTTTCCCCGTCAATCTGTAACATGCGTTTCATTTTATGTCACTTGCTGAATAAGCTCAACGAGAATTGCAACAATAAAGCAACTAATTATAGGTTAATAGAATGCAAGTCATACAGAAAAGTGACCTATCAATGTATTCTTTTTCCTTCCTCGAGCAAAAGGCTTCGTTCCTAGCAATGAATATTGTTCGTGTGTTTTGCAAAATAAAAACCGCTGGCGCTGAACCTCCAGGTTTTGGCACACACAAAAAATTGGGTTCAAACCCGCAATCTCTTGAGAAAAGAGGGGGGGGGGGGGGGAAAACACACACAAAAACACAAAAAACAGGTCGGGTTCGAAAAAAGTTTCAGCGCGGATTCGAATCCGTTCACGCATGACCTAACGTTACAATTGTCCAGCGCTTTACCATCTGAGCCATTCATTTGGCAACTGACGTTACTACGTGTTTGTAAAGGAATTATAACGTTCTTTTCTGTAAACTCCCTCGCTTCATATTTTGCACTGTAAATTGTTTAAAAATGGATGATAGTTCATGAAATTTGAGTGGTCTTGTACATTTTAGGATACTTAAGGTCTATTTCTGCCAAGTTTATTATCGATTCACTGCCATTAGGCCAAGCCAACAGACTACCAGTACCAAGTTGTTGCGCTTAAGTCAGGACAGACAGAACGAACGAACGAACTTTATTTTACAAGGGTAGTGAATTAGGCAGTATTGCCTTTCTTACTTACATTCAGCCCTTGAGGCAAAATATTCAAATGTGGTAAGAGAGAGAGAGAGAGAGAGAGAGAGAGAGAGAGAGAGAGAGAGAGAGAGATACAGAGAGAGAGACAGAGAGAGAGACAGAGACAGAGAGAGAGAGACAGAGAGAGAGGGTGGGAGGGGAGCTGGGAAAAGGGGAGAAAGGGAAGAGAGAATGAGAGTAAGATGGTGGGTGGGAGAGAGAGAGAGAGAGAGAGAGAGAGAGTGAGAGAGAGAGTGAGAGAGAGAGGGAGAGAGAGAGAGAGACAGAGAGAGAGAGACACAGAGAGAGACACAGAGAGAGACACAGAGAGAGACACAGAGAGACAGAGAGACAGAGAGAGAGAGTGAGAGAGAGAGAGAGGGGGGAGCTGGGAAAAGGGGAGGAAGGGAAGAGAGAATGAGAGTAAGAGGGTGGGTGGGAGAGAGAGAGAGAGAGAGAGAGAGAGAGAGAGAGAGAGAGAGAGAGAGACAGAGAGAGAGACAGACACAGAGAGAGAGAGAGAGAGAGAGAGAGAGAGAGAGAGAGAGAGAGTGAGAGAGAGAGAGGGGGGAGGGAAGCTGGGAAAAGGAGAGGAAGGGAAGAGAGAATGAGAGTAAGAGGGTGGGTGGGAGAGAGAGAGAGAGAGAGAGAGAGAGAGAGGGAGGGAGAGAAAGAGGGGGGGAGGGGAGCTGGGAAAAGGGGAGGAAGGGAAGAGAGAATGAGAGTAAGAGGGTGGGTGGGAGAGAGATCGAGAGAGATCGAGAGAGAGAGAGAGAGACAGAGACAGAGAGAGAGAGAGAGAGAGAGAGAGACAGAGAGACACAGAGAGAGACAGAGAGAGAGTGAGAGTAGCCATAAGTACTGATCAAAAGATCAGATAAAGGCCTCGCAGCCTAAGACATCTGAGGACATATCTATCTAAATTAATTCTCCTATAAACTGTCCTCGCAAATGACGTCACGTTATTGATGACGTCGCACATGTTGGAATTTCGCCATTCCTCCCCAGGTGTTTCGAAATTATTCTCCTGGGCCCGTATTCACAACGGCGATTTATCGGCGATTTATTTTAACTCCGATTTATCTCTAAACTCAGACGATTCCAACTGCCTGTTCCGCTCTCCCTTGGCTGGAAACCAGTATATATAGCAAAGCGCAACCTAGAATCCTCTGACGAGCGCACCTTATCTAAACGATCAAGATAACGCGGGGCTAGGGGATAAATCGAGTGTTAAAAAGATAAATCGCCGTTGTGAATACGGGCCCTGGGCCCGTATTCACAACGGCGATTTATCGGCGATTTATGATAACCTCGATTTATCTCTAAACTCAGACGATTCCAACTGCCTGTTCCGCTCTCCCTTGGTTGGAAACCAGTACATAGCAAAGCGCAACCTAGAATCCTCTGACGAGCGTACCTTATCTAACCGATCAAGATAACGCCGGGCTAGGGGATAAATCGAGTGTTAAAAAGATAAATCGCCGTTGTGAATACGGGGCCAGGCATATAGGATCGAAATTGTACTTGCAAATGACGTCATGCTATTAATGACGTCAAATTTGGCTTTGCCGTCAAATGTCATTTCAATCATTTTTAGACCGGTAATTTCGAGAATACGACCTTAAAAAACCACTTTCTCTTCAAGCCTCGATTCTGAAAATTTGATACATTCAATCGGACCTAACTTCCAGTTAGTGTGCAAAATCTCAAGGAAATCCGTCTAGTAGTTTTTGAGATATAAGCCGTGGAGACGGGACAGACAGACACACACACACACAGACAGACAGACTAATAAAGTCTGTAGGACCTCCAGTAAACCTGGAGGGATAAAATATCAAATCTGTCTCTGTTGTGCAATTGTTCTATGATTATCCCTCCAGGTTTACTGGAGGTCCTACAGACTTTATCCCTCCAGGTTTACTGGAGGTCCTACAGAATTTATCCCTCCAGGTTTACTGGAGGTCCTACAGACTTTATCCCTCCAGGTTTACTGGAGGTCCTACAGACTTTATCTGTCTGTGTGTGTGTGTGTCTGTCTGTCTGTGTGTGTGTCTGTCTGTCCCGACTCCACGGCTTATATCTCAAAAACTACTGGACGGATTTCCTTGAGATTTTGCACACTAACTGGAAATTAGGTCCGATTGAATGTATCAAATTTTCAGAATCAAGGCTTGAAGAGAAAGTGTTTTTTTTAGGTCGTACACTCCAGAGCGCCTCCCCAAATACGCGGTTCATGGAATGACGAAATTGCGTAATGTTTGACGTCATTAATAACGTTACGTCATTTGCAAGTAGAATTTTGAGGATAATGGATTTCGTACACTCGGAAGCAACTCCCTCGATAGTCAATAGATGTAAGAGCCTAATCGAGTCAAACTCTTTTCCTACGTTCACAAAACAACATTTGGCTTCTTTGTATGATGAACGTCTACCAGCAGACGCAAAAAAGCGATACTACGCTGTGTTGGCGTCAAATTCATTCCATTTGTGAAACCGGTAAAGTATATGTACCATCTAGATCGTTGCCTTCGCTGGTTAAAAGCCTGGAATCGCCCAGCGAACTAACTGAATGTCGACACAATCACGCGGCACTGTTGTACATTTGCAGTCAACGTAAGATCTCGTACGACGATTTGATTCAAGGCCTAGTGCTAATTGTTTTGATGGTCTGGTCTCAGTGTCACAAAAATATGATGATTTAATCAATCCCTGACCCGGAAATGTTGGGGACAACGACCATTTCAGCGTAATGACATCGAGTCAAACAGAGTTATCTTTCCTACTTCAGCAAAACGCTTCGATATATGTTGAACCTCTACCAGCAGACGCCAAAATGCGATACTACGAAGAAGAATATTGACGTTGATGGGTTAGATCCGTATGAAATACCAAACAGTTCATGCTATCATCCATTTTTCTACAATTTACAGTGCAAAATACGAACCACGGGGGTTTATGACAAGGTCGTTATAAATGCTTCACATACATACAAGTTTTCAATGGCACAGTTGGTAGAGCATTGGGCTCTTGGTCATGCATGACCAGGTTCGATTCTGCGCTGAAACTTTTTTTTCTCTCTTTTTTCGAGGGGTTGTGGGTTCGAACCCGACCTGGTTTTTTGTGTTTGTGTGTGTGTGCGTTTTTTCCTCCTCTTTTCTCGGAGGCTGCGGGTTCGAACCCGATCTTCTTTTTTTTCTCCAAAACCTGGAGGTTCAGCGCCAGCGGTTTTTATCTGTCTGTCTGTCTGTCTGTCTGTGTGTGTGTCTGTCCCGACTCCACGGCTTATATCTCAAAAACTACTGGACGGATTTCCTTGAGATTTTGCACACTAACTGGAAGTTAGGTCCGATTGAATGTATCAAATTTTCAGAATCAAGGCTTGATGAAAAAGTGGTTATTTTAGGTCGTACACTCCAGAGCGCCTCCCCAAATACGTGATTCATGGAATGGCGAAATTCTAACATGTGTGACGTCATTAATAACGTTACGTCATTTGCAAGTAGAGTTTCGATCCTATATGCCAGGAGAAGAATTTCGAAACACCTGGGGAGGTAGGCAATTTGATGGAATGGCGAAATTCCAACATGTGCGACGTCATCAATAACGTGACGTCATTTGCGAGGACAGTTTTTAGGAGAATGAATTTAGATAGATAGATATGTCCTCAGATGTCTTAGGCCGCGAGGCCTTTATCTGATCTTTTGATCAGTACTTATGGCTACTCTCACTTTTTACTACCCTAGTTCTAACGATCTTAAAAGATCGTGCCTATTCTCTATACTTTTCTTCCGGTGGCTTATGAGTGGCAGAGAGTGGTATACGTGGCAACAGCGGGTGGCCAACATCATCACAGTACATGTAGTCTTTGAACATCGTGTCAATTCTGTTTTTGAAGCTGTTTAATGACGAACACTGAATTTGAGAACACTGGTAAAGGAGAAAGAATTATTTTTTTACGATGCAGGTCGTTATCCTGGGCATTTTGTACCTAGTCGTTTCGTACCCTTTAGGGTTATGGTTAGAGTTAGAGTTAGGGTTAGAGTTAGGGTTAGGGTTAGAGTTAGGGTTAGGGTAGAAAAGGTACGAATCGACTAAATGAGGTACACAACGACTATGGTACGAAACGTCCTGTATTCGATTTTTTATCCCTCCAGGTTTACTGAAGGCCCTCACAGCTTTATTGGGGGCTTTTTAATGCCAAAACCTGGAGGTTCAGCGCCAGCGGTTTTTATTTGTTCTTCAAAACAGTGCAAATTTCGCGTGCTAACTTTTAAAGATATTTAAGTGAATATAATTCTCGGGAATTTCCACTCCATTTCGATTTTGACATCGTACGTTAATATAAAAAAATACTCAGAATGATAGAAACTCCGTACACGTGGGTTCCAAACTACACAGGTATGAAATGATCCTTCTGAATTTGTCGAACGTTTCACTGTTGGTAGCCGCAGTACTCGGGATGAGGAACCATGACTTCGATATACTTTGTCGTAAGTGGCGTGACGAATTTTGAGGCAGAGGATTCAAAAACGTTGTTGCTTTTTAGAGGATGCTCCGAATCCTTTCAATCTCGCAACCATGGCCGCCACACCTTGACACTCACGGATAAACAATGCTGTTGATCGAAATCTGCCATTTCTTTACAGCTGTAAATATTCCATGGTTGCTGACGACACCCATGACGGTGGAAAACTAATGTCAGTGAATCAATACTGTGGATTTAAGTGCGAATATTTGTATCAGTATCGACATATATTGAACCAGCTCCCTGGATGTCTCTATATCGGTCTTTGTGACTCAAGGTGAAGCGTTTCCTCTCAGGCGAAGCTGACGCAGATTAGCGCTCCAGCATGCTTTTATGGAGAATGAGGGTTGCTAGGGCAAAGATGATAGGTTACACAAAGATAGCTCATGCCGAGCTTTTGCTCTTAAAAGTTACAAGACGCTCGGAACGGAGCGCCCCAAGCGGCCAGGACTATGGGGAAGTAATCACACTGCTTAGATACATGTAAAAAGTGCTTGTTTGTCGACGCGTTTCTGATACATTCCGATCATGTTTGTGAATACATTTACGGTGTAATGTGTAATAAAATGATTTGCTGCAATAATGGGGGTGTTTTGGCTTCGTTTTTTGTATCAGGCGTTGTGAAATCGAAATATTTGGTTCATAGAAATGGATGCTTCTGCGCATGCGCGTGATCCTATAGTCCGTTTAAACATTGCACATTTAAAATGACGGACATAGTCTCGCTTCGCGCAGAAAAAGCTGAATTTGGGGACACTAGAAACCCCATCCAAAGAAAATGTAAGCCATGAACAGCATTAATTTATCAAAGCTGTATGTTGATTGCATCATTAGGTCGTTAAAGCGCTTATCTTTTACAAATGGAAATGCAGGTCATCTACACGCCGATCTTCCAAGTTCGCGCACGTCTATTTATAGCTGACGCGCGGAATACATTGTTGTTATATCGCAACGAAATCCACTGACAGGTGCTTTCGCGTGAAGGTGCATTGACCCGCATTTCCAATTTTGCAATGCACGACCTATTCATGCATTCAACATTCCTCCTCCTCCTCCTCCTCTTCCCCCTCCCCCTCCTCTCCCTCCTCCTCCTCCCCCTCCTCCTCCCCCTCCTCGTCCCCCTCCCATTCCTCCTCCCCTCCTCCTCCCCCTCCTCTCCCTCCTCCTCCTCCTCCTCCCCCTCCTCCTCCCCCTCCACCCCTCCTCCTCCCCCTCCTCCTCCCCCTCTTCCCCTCTTCCTCCTCCTCCTCCTCTCCCTCTTCCCCTCCTCCTCCTCCCCCTCCTCCCCTCCTCCTCCTCCCCACCCCCCATCCCCATCCTCCATCCCACCCTCCATCCCCACCCTCCATCCCCACCCCCCATCCCCACCCACCCCATCCCCACCCGCCATCCCCACTCCCCATCCCCACTCCCCATCCCCAACCCCATCCCCACCCCCATCCCCACCCCCATCCCCACTCCCCATCCCCACTCCCCATCCCCACTCCCCATCCCCACTCCCCATCCCCACTCCCCATCCCCACCCTCCATCCCCACCCGGTTTCATAATGTTTTTAAGCACAGTAATCTGGATGAAATTCTGTGCTTAGATATCTGAATGAATGTGGTTAGTTGACCTCAGTAAACTGAATGGAAACTGATCATAACTGGTTATGAGTAGAAATCTGTATTGCTGCATGCATGGACAGCTTGGCTGATTGATAATTAGGCAAAAGTGTGAATCTTGCTTATGCTTGCTGGAGTGAGTTGTTTTCAGCAAATTAATGTAAACTTTTGAATTTGCTGCATTGAGCTGTATTTGTGTCATTCTGCATTCAGCTCTTGTATGAGCAAGATGTTTGTGATAGACTCTGGGCTCCAGGGTAAAAACTAGCAGCAAAAGAGCTACAGAACTCAGTGACGTCGACTCGAAGCGTGTTTGAGGACGTCACGATTTCAGTTCAGTTCAGTTCAGTCTCTTAACCCTGAGATGGGTTGTTGAGGCACCACTGATGACTTTCGGACAATCTTCCTCCATCGATCTTTATCCTCTGTGGCTCGCTGTGAGTCAGCAAAGGTCAAGCCTGTCCACTCTTTGATGTTGTCTTCCCACCTCTTTCTCTGCCTGCCTCTCCTTCTCCCACCTGATACGGTACCTTGCAGGATGGTCTTGGCCAGCTCACTGCCTCTTGACACGTGACCGTACTACTTCAGCTTTCTGCTTTTCACGATTGAGAGCAGGTCTTCGTACTGTCCAATTGCTCTCCTGATCCTGTTGCTGACTTCCTCATTCGTGACATGGTCTTTATATGAGATGTTCAGAATCTTGCGGTAGCATCTCATTTCCAGGGCTTGTATCCGTCTCTGTAGTTCAGATGTGAGTGTCCAGGACTCGCATGCATACAAGAATTCGGAGATGGCCAGCGTGCGCATGAGCCTGATCTTCGACGCGAGAGTGATATTTCTGTCACGCCATATTGGCTTCAACTTTGCCAATGCTGCTGTTGTTTGTGCTATCCTGGACAGTATCTCTGGTTTGGACCCTTCATCAGTCACGATAGATCCCAGGTATTTGAAGTTGTTCACAGCTTCTAGTTTTTGGCCCTTCACTTTGATTTCCGTTTTGAAGCCCCGAGGATTGTTCGTCATCACCTTGGTCTTCTCGGCGCTGATCTCCATGCCATATGCCTGTGAGGTCTTATCCAGGTGCTCGACAAGACTAGTCAACTCCTCTTCACTTCCTGCTAATCCATCAATGTCATCAGCAAAACGTAAGTTGGTGATCTTTCTGCCACAGATGCTGATGGATCCTTCGTGGTCTGCTAGGGAATAAGTCATTATCCTTTCGAGGAAGAGATTGCAGAGTGTGGGGGAGAGTAGGCAGTCCTGATTGACTCCGACCGTTGTTCTGAACCATTCGCCTGTGGTACCATTGAACAGGACTGCGCTGGTCGCTCTGTCATAGAGATGTTCGACGACAAAGATCATCATCAAAAAGTCGTTGTCACGATTTACCGAATTTTAAAAAAGAGGACGTTAGGACTTTGGATCGAGGAATAGCTTGATTATGGAAGTGCGCTCTCTGTCTGGATTGAATGGTGTTGACCAGCCACGGTGAAGATGCTGGTAGCTGTCCGACCACCAGATCGATGCCTGCATCATCTGGAGTGTTGACCAGCCATGGTGAAGATGCTGATAGCCGTCCGACCACCAGATCGACGCCTGCATCACCTGGAGTGTCCTTGTCCTTGAGAGCTGAAGATGAGGACGTGCCTTGAACGTGGAGTGGGTCTGAACGTGAGGCTCATGGAAGCAGTGACGACTGTTATGAATGGAGTGCACTAACAGAACTGAAACTGGACTACGTTGATAAGGTGAAGACGTTCTTTTATCTTCCCCCTGTTCTGCAAGTAACAGTTTGAAGCAGAGACGGACTCTATCCCCTATGTGTTTGTGTTGTTCGCCTTGTCTGGCCGGTTTTGTCTAAGGGCGGTTAGAATCGCCACGTTAGTATGTAGCAAGAAGAAATAGATTAGGAGTATTTGAACCACAAATTTGCGAGGTCTGACTCATGTTTTTGACTTTATTTTTTTAAATAATTAAATAGTGACCCTTGGTATTCACTGTTTTTCCTTTGCCTGAGTGGTGAGAGCTAGGTTGTTGTCTTCTCCCTCGTCTGGGCGTTTACTGCCAATTTGCTAGAAAAACGACGTTGTAACATCTGTCCAGTCTTCTGTCCTGTCAGCACCCTGCTCGAAGCGCCAAAAATGTAGCATTTTCTTTGTACGCCATGGTTCCATTAGTAGCCTCTTAATTATACATACCCGTTTACTTCATTACGAGTTGTCCATACTTTATAAGAGTTTCGTTTTATAACATATTTTGTACATGTATACAAGTGGTCAACAGCATCTCTAACGCTAAGTGTGTTGCTCACTGCTAAAACTCATATAAGTCACTTACCTAAATGTACAAGGAGGACGTTGTATTGAAACAGCAAGGGGAATTATAACAAGGTGGCAGATGCATTATGGGATTGTGCATGGGCTGCTTCCACTTCGTCTCCGCTCCGACTTTCTCTCTTCTGTTCTGTCCTGTGAGCACCCTGCTGCCCTGCTCCTTCACCGTTCCTACTTTCTGTCAAACTCCAGACAGTTTCCCCTCAGGCTGGCATTCCACACTTCGCCGTTCTTGGACAGTCAGTGCCCTATCCTACCCCCTACCTCCCACGCATTTCTGTCACCTGGACTGTGGCTGTCAGCACTGGGCTGCCCTGCCCCTCCACCAGATCTAGGCATCCTACACCTGCTCACTCTTGAAGAGCCA
Organism: Theodoxus fluviatilis; assembly: GCA_034096865.1. Taxonomy (NCBI): domain Eukaryota; kingdom Metazoa; phylum Mollusca; class Gastropoda; order Cycloneritida; family Neritidae; genus Theodoxus; species Theodoxus fluviatilis. The sequence continues at coordinate 21,472 of JAWQFJ010003313.1, read as the reverse complement.
GTGTCCTCTCCTACCCCCACCTCTCACACATCCTGTCACCGTCCCCCTCTCCCTCTTCCTCCCATGGTCTATCCACCCGGCACCTCCTCCTTTTTGACTCCTCCCCGGAACCCGACGTTTTCCTGGTTATAACATATATATTGAGGTGACCCGTTGTGTTAGCGAGATTTCCTGATTTCCTTAATTTACCTAAATTTAGGATTGGTGATATTACATCAGATTTGTCAGACTGTATGATGCAGTCAATAAAATAGTCTTTGGGAACTGACTGACTCTATGTCCCTCTGAGCCTTCGCCTCCCATCGCTTGGGAGGTAGAGGAAAAGTTCCCACTCTGCATTTGATAGCCTCGGCGAACTCGTTGGTCGTTGGTGACGCAACATAGTACTTTTTTTAACCAGGAAGAATGTTACTCTTTCCCTCCATGTTTCCGTACAATGATGGCTAGAGTAAGCAAAGTTCTTCAGCGAAAACCAAAGAGTAGGTGTACTTTAATACGATTTAAATCTCATTGCGGAAAGAAATATCGAACTATTAGACAAATATAATACCGCTTAGAATCTACAGAAACATTTTGGGCATAGTCCAGTGGAAATTAAGCTCCCGTCTGTTTAACTTTGCCTGCCACTTACGATCATTTTTTGCTGTTTGCTCAAAATCATAATCTGCATATGTAAGTATCACATGGTAAAAACTCCCTCATTGAGAAAAAGACAGAAGCCGGGTAGGCAGATGTCCCGGTACTTTACCTCGTGGTGGAGACTGACGAATTTCTCCATCCTTTTCACACATTTTTCATCGCAGGACTGACTGTGAACTTTCTGACGGTGAAACTCTTTTGACTTATTATTTCAGTCGGGCCTTACTTATGCAGAGCTAGATTTGCTGGGATATTCCATGAAATGTGAGATGAGGAAAACATGACTTCGTGTGTACACATGATACAACTGTGGCTCGTCATTGCATATTTGGCCAACTTGTGGGCTGATATTGCAGCTGAAGCTTTGCTGCTTGAATGTGCAGGTTTTAAAAAAATAATTTTCTTGCTTTCATAATGCTAATTATTGTGTTCGGGGCTGCGCATGTCAGACCTGCTGATAATGTGATCTCTCGGGGTTTTTTAATGTCATTCTTTTCTCACGAATAAGCAACAGATCTGTACCGTGCATATCTATTGTATGCCTCTTGATATGAAATCTGCTTTATAATCCTCTTTCGGAGTGTATGCTTCAAGTTTCATGTCCACCTCAATCTGTGTGTACAGGCACCCGCGCGCGGGTGTGCGTGTGCCTGCTTTTGTGCGTGTGTGTGTGAGTGTGCGTGAGCGTGCGTGAATATGTGTGTATGTGTGAAAGTATGTGCATACGTCTCTCTATGTGCGCTCGCTAATGTGTGTGTGTGTGTGTGTATGTGAGTGTGTGTGTGTGTATGTGTGTGTGTGTGTGTGTGTGTGTATGTGTTTGTGTGTGTGTGTGTTTTTTTTTCTTCTAGTTTGCGAATGCTACGGGGATCCACAAGAACGAAATAAAAACAGGTCCCGGGTTACTTACAAGTGTTTATGTTCAACATAAAAATACTAGTAACAGGAGTAGAAAAGGAAAACCCCAAAAAGTTACATTTGTATATGGCTTACACACAACATCCTAAATAACTCAAACTTATAAAATTACATCTAATCTCACATACTCAACTCCCAACGGAAAAAAATGTAAAAGCACAAGTAAACTTTCGGTCAGCCTTCTTACATAAAAACATAAAATACGTAGGTCAGCCCTCGACAAGTTAAACAGCTATATCGACCCGTGTAAAAATCGCACCAACCTTCAACAACACTGCTCTCTCTCTCTCTCTCTCTCTCTCTCTCTCTCTCTCTCTCTCTCTCTCTCTCTCTCTCTCTCTCTCTCTCTCTCTCTCTCTCTCTCTCTCTGCCCGTCTCTGATGTGTGTGTGTGGCTGATCTCTCTTCTGTTCATCTGCTTTCTCTCTCTCTCTCTCTCTCTCTCTTCTGTTCGTCTGCCTCTCTCTTCTCTTTATCTGCTTCTCTCTTCTCTTCGTCTGCTTCTCTCTTCTCTTCGTCTGATTCTCTCTTCTCTTCGTCTGATTCTCTCTTCTCTTCGTCTGTATTCTCTCTTCTCTTCTCTTTGTCCGCTTCTCTCTTTTCTTCGTCTGCTTCTCTGCTGTGTGGGGACCGATCTCCCCTCTTACTCAGTAGGCGGGCCGATCTCTCTTCTGTTCGTCTGCTTCTCTCTCTCTCTCTCTCTCTCTCTCTCTCTCTCTCTCTCTCATTTGTCTGCTTCTCTCTTCTCTTCGTCTGTTTCTCTCTTCTCTTCATCTGCTTCTCTCTTCTTTTCGTCTGCTTCTCTGTTGTGTGGGGACCGATCTCCCTCTCTCCTCTCACTCAATAGGCGGACCGATCTCTCTTCTCTCCTCTCACTCAATAGGCGGACCGATCTCCCTCTCTCCTCTCACTCAGTAGGCGGACCGATCTCCCCTCTCTCCTCTCACTCAGTAGGCGGACCGATCTCTCTTCTCTCCTCTCACTCAGTAGGCGGACCGATCTCTCTTCTCTCCTCTCACTCAGTAGGCGGACCGATCTCTCTTCTCTCCTCTCACTCAGTAGGCGGACCGATCTCCCCTCTCACCTCTCACTCAGTAGGCGGACCGATCTCTCTTCTCTCCTCTCACTCAGTAGGCGGACCGATCTCTCTTCTCTCCTCTCACTCAATAGGCGGACCGATCTCCCTCTCTCTTCTCACTCAGTAGGCAGACCGATCTCTCCTCTTCTCACTCAGTAGGCAGACCGATCTCTCCTCTTCTCACTCAGTAGGCAGACCGATCTCTCCTCTCCTCTCACTCAGTAGGCAGACCGATCTCTCCTCTCTCCTCTCACTCAGTAGGCGGACCGATCTCTCCCCTCTCCTCTCACTCAGTAGGCGGACCGATCTCTCCCTCTCCTCTCACTCAGTAGGCGGACTGATCTCTCCCCTCTCCTCTCACTCAGTAGGCGGACCGATCTCTTCTCTCTCCTCTCACTCAGTAGGCGTACCGATCTCTTCTCTCTCCTCTCACTCAGTAGGCGTACCGATCTCTCTCTCTCCTCTCACTCAGTAGGCGGACCGATCTCTCTCTCTCCTCTCACTCAGTAGGCGGACCGATCTCCCCTCTCTCCTCTCACTCAGTAGGCGGACCGATCTCTCTTCTCTCCTCTCACTCAGTAGGCGGACCGATCTCTCTTCTCTCCTCTCACTCAGTAGGCGGACCGATCTCCCCTCTCTCCTCTCACTCAGTAGGCGGACCGATCTCTCTTCTCTCCTCTCACTCAATAGGCGGACCGATCTCTCTTCACTCCTCTCAGTAGGTGGACTGATCTCTGTCTTCGTGCACTCTCCTATATCTTCTCACAACCAACTCACGATCATTTCAACTCACCATGCACCACTCACCTTCAGAGCGAACACCGCTCACCACCCCGGGGCAGAACTCAACTCCCATCCACCCTCTACTTCAATCTCTATACAGTCGTTGGACTACCAACCCCCACCCCCAACGCACCAGCAGAAATCAAGTCTCTGCCTCAGGTGAGATACTTCCGAAAACGTATTTCCCCATTACAGCGAACAAAAGTTGCGGCGTAGTCCCATGAAACGGAAGCAGTCCAACACCAAGTGCAACACCAGTCGGGCAATGACCGGACCTTGAAGTTGTCGCTCTCTCCCCGCTTGCAATCATGCAAATAGCCAAGGGCCAAGGCAGGGCCCAAATGCTTTCTCACCCTGAGTTGACGGGAGACAATTCCTTCAGTTCTAATCTCCAGAGTAAGCCTGGTTTCGCGTTGGCCGGTCACATATCGAGACAAAAATCTGACTATCCCACGCAGTTTACCTTCCAGATGAAATGTGGCAAAAATGGCTGTAGCGCTGATGGAGGAAATAAGGACACTAATCAAAGCTGCCGGAAGCACCCGCAGCGAAGTCGCTAACAGCTTTCTTCTAAGCCCTGGCATGCAGATCGTGCGCAGGTGTAATGCGTCTTTAAGGCCGTCTTTAGAAAGTGGACTGAGATTGAGAAATAGCCACACGTTATTGATTTTTGTCTGTGTCAGCTTTCACAAATTTCAGATAGAAACCATCTGGCACTAAAGAAAATGTAGATAGTTACGATCTTCTACCGTAATTTTCTGCGTCCAGAAGATCTAATGGACGCGATGAGATTCTAAGCAGTTTCCAAAGTCCACCTCTTGCGATTTGCACGCATTGCGGCCAGAAAAAAAGCTTTGACGCACATGAAGAGAGGTCGAAGCCATCCGTGCATTCGTGTAGAACGTAAGGGGAAAATACTTTGGCTGTCACGGTGGATCGACCATGTCCCATCAGAGCATGCTTTTTTCCTGTGTTGATAATGTATCCTGTAGATTGCACGTCTATAAGGAAGAGAGCATGCTTTGTTAAGATAATTATGGTCGCGCCACACAATGGATCACCTCTAGGCCAGTGGGTAAGGCGCTCGCCTGTAGTTCGGCCGGTGTGATGTTCGAAGTTGCGCGCATTCTTGGGCAAAGTGCTTCATCAGCTTTGCTTCTTCAACCGCCGAGTAAAACCAGTCACTGAGTGCTGCACAGTGGAGACCGAGGGTGACTTATCCGGTAACGAATGTCCTTTGGAGGACAAAACAGAGATTATAAATTAATTTGCACGTAGGCTTTGGACCATTATGGAATTGTTGTTTTCAAGGCGGAACTAGGGTGACATAAAACTAACCTTAAGTCTTTGTTGTCATTTATTTTAACTAATTTCCTGTTAATTTGCACTTTCCTCTTTATGAAACTTCTCATGTTGCGGGATATCATCTATGCGATTGGCTGACGTCATTGCTGCGTACCTCACGATCGTAAACCGTTATGATCTGTCTGGCAAGGGCGACAAATGGAAAAAAAAGATTAAATGATTTTCTTAACCAAATAACTCTGTGACCAGCATGGTCGCATGATCAGCGTTTACGGCTGTCGCCCAGGGGGTCGGGGTTCACACCTTGGCTGCGACTGAATGGACTGACTGACTGACTAACCGACTACTAGGGCTTTACGACACTTCAGCATGTGTAGGCTATTTAAAGTCATTGGCGACAAGATCAAAATTATGGTTGGATAGAGTAAGGGCCTCGGACGTATCACTTGGGTGGACGCGGCGGCTCTGTTCTGAAAGGAAGTTCGCTTGCGATGCTCTCCACGTACTGGGCATGCGCGATCGGGTGTGAAATTTTCCAAAATTTAATTGTATTCATGTATTCGGTTTTAAATGTAGATTATCCCTACTACAGTCGTGTCTACTGTTGTCTTCTTTGTCATTATCAGAGAAACTGGAATATTGAATAAAGTATTTCGTCGTGACAGCTTTCCTTGAACGTTGAATGTCCATTTCTCTACAGGATGACCACGACAGACCTTAAAAACGTCACTCTAAACGTGACGCCACCCTCAACCAGTGACGTCATTCCCGAAGAAGGAATCAACTGGCAGAAGGTAAGACAGCACGAAAGGTGCGTGTGACTGTGCGGTTCCAACAGGCATGAAACCACTCAATATGGCAGCTAAGGAGACTACAGGGGAACATCGATATTGTATTAGGTCTTTAAAAACCCTCCGTTATTTCCAACCGTTCTGGAAGATCAAGAGTTATCCCCCCAACCCATCATGAAGCAGGTCGCTAAATATCGACTCGATCCCCAAGGAGTAATCCGGATTCTAAAACAATGACTGCTGGTTATCTTGATACGTAGAAAAAGTACAAGTTCAAGATGGTTTTATTGTTCAAGTTTTTTCTCTCTTTCTCCAATTTTTATTCGTTTTTGTCGTCCTTAAATCCAAGAGAAGAAAATAGTCTTGCACTTTTTCCTATTATGTAATTCTACGCTCAACAACAACTACAAACAAACAAAGAGAAGAACCAATACACGAATGTCTCATAAGGAAAGGATCTGTCTCGCCATCTGGCTGAGAGAAAGGTTGATCGGTACAAGAACAAAAGAAAAGAACTGGACCCACAAAATATATGATGATAGTTGAACGCGTCCTTGACTTCAGAGTCGATCGACGAATGACAAACTATCGATCAATGACATTCGTACAACATTCAAGAAGACATCGAATCGTGTTCAGTAATCAAGAACTTTGTACAGGATAAGTTTACTTACAAAATGAGTGCACACACTTTATGCTCAAGAACAATGTCCGTGCATTCAACACTAGCTAGAGCCTTGTTCACGACGCGCAGCAATGTGCAGCGCTGCTCAGCGCTGCAGAGCGCTTGCGCCGTGAAACGGCTTGTTCAGGACGCGCAGCGCTGCAAAGCGCCGAATCACATGCAGCGCTTTGCAGCGCTACGCGTCCTGAACAAGCCGTTTCACGGCGCAAGCGCTGTGCAGCGCTGAGCAGCGCTGCACATTGCTGCGCCTCGTGAACACGGCTTAGGTCACACATGTATCCACTGGAAACAACACAACTCCTCAATCCGCCACTCCTTTGATGCCCCTACCAAGACTTGTGCAGTACGAGTACTTCTTGTCTTCTCAAGGACGAGACAAATTTTGCCGACAGAGACGCATTCAGCACGACTAAGGCTACTACAAGTAATAGTGCTCTCTCTGCGTTCAAAATGACAGTGCTGTTGACATCCACCATCTTGATTTGTTGCCAGGTACTACTTGGAATGACGCTTTCGATCATTGTGCTGGTGACGTTGCTAGGCAACATTCTTGTGCTGGTGGCCGTTGCTAAGGAGAAGCGCTTGCAGACTGTCTTCAACCTGTACATCGTCAATCTGGCCGCCACGGACACATCCGTGGCTGCCACAGCTATGAGTTTCTACTCCATAAATATGGTGAGTATGCTTACAGTCCCTAATTAACCCTTTCAGCTCCGGAGCTACAAAGATTATAGGTTTACCCTATAATCTTTGGGAGCTATCCTACAGCCTCTCCCTTGCTTCCCATCCCCCGACCCTTCATCCACACACACCCTCCCCACCCCACCCCCTCTCTCTTTTTCTGATTTTGCCTTTCATTTTCTCGGAAGTTGTCAAAGGGGTTGAATTAATTTCTTTAGTTGTAAGTTCACGTTATTTTCTGACCTGGCAACTGCAATGGAAACAGCAGTCCAACTTCAAAACCTTGGGAAAACCTCTTCGACACATCCATGAGCTTGCTGTCTATACTCTGTTAGGACCGACAAGAAAAGTCCAGCCAGAGACTTCAGCGAATAAACATGTCTGAACTTTCTTCCGACTTAATGAACAGAGACTAATGGACTGCGGACGGACTTATCCAAATACACTTGCGAACATTTGTTTGATTCTGCTAAGACCTCTATAAAAGTTCTTGTCTCTCAATAACAGAGTCAATTCCTTTGGAAGACATTCATTGTCCCATGCAGAAAAATTGATTGAAATTCTTTCTGATGTCCACTTAGCTCTTCTTGTTTCTGTATATATTGCTTACTTTGTTCACTGAATGAATCAACGAAGATACAAGTGCAAACTGTGCACATCCATCTGCAATTAAAAAAAAACACATGAATGCCTATTTAGCACAGTCTATTCAGCAATTTTTGACTCAACAGATGGGAATGATGTGTGTGTACTTCCTCAGGTACTGGGCTACTGGCCATTCGGGGAGTTCATGTGCGGCTTGTGGGTTTTCTGTGACTACGGCATGACCTTTGCCTCCGTCTTCACCCTCCTGGTCATCTCCATTGACCGTTTCTGGTCAGTGTCCTGGATCCACCACTACCGCACCCACCACACCAAGAAGAAAGCTATGGCTCTCATTGCAGCCGTGTGGTAAGGGTAGTGTGTGTGTGTGTGTGTGTGTGTGTGTGAGAGAGAGAGAGAGAGAGAGAGAGAGTGTCTCGGTGTCTGTGTGTCTGCCGTCTTTCTGTGCGCTCTCTCTCTCTCTCTCTCTCTCTCTCTCTCTCTCTCTTACTCACTGTCTCTTCTGTCTCTCAAGTCCGTTCCCAAAGACTTATCGTACAATGTCGCTTGTTGAAAACAAAGAGGCTTTCTGTACTTACATGTAAGTCAAACTTGCACACAGACACTGCATTCTACATGGAAAAAGTCTGCTTCCATTAGTAACCCTGACCCTTGCACTGCGACCTTTTCAGGGTGGTGATGTTATGTCTGTGGCTGCCACCATGTATTCGGGACAGGCTGAGCAACTGGCAGGAAGGTCAATGTCTTTGGGAACCCTCCAAGAATCGCGAGTTCGTCATCATCGTCGCCGTCATCGGTCACCACGGATCTTTCGCCTTCATCCTCTTCTGCTATGTCCGGGTCTTCATATTCATGCAAAAACGCGCCAAAACGGCTCCACCTGGTGGGCGCCCACCGAGGAAAGTAGCTCCCGCCACCGCCACGACCATCCAGGTAAGATGTGATAGTTTGATTCAGACTATGTCTCACGGTCATAACCACCGGTTGTATCATGTAATGATAGGTTTTATATTTGTACGCTTAAGAAAATTGTCTTCGGAGATTTTTACCAGAAGTCGCTGCTGAGCAGTGCCCAATATCCGGTTAAAGTCCTCAGTAGGAGAGGTAAGACGGGTGAAATATCTCGCCCAAGGAGGAAACTCCAGGGCCGGTGCAGCTTGGAACACCGCACCTTCCAGCCGCGAAGTGACTGCAGGCGAGCGTTATAACCATTGCATGGACTAGAGGTCTTTAACTTTTCTTCCACTCTCTGCTTTACCCCGTTTTCTTGCTGAGAGAATGTGGCAGGTTACCCAGACTATGGATATGCAATCCAAAGCCATCCAAAGGCCGTTTCCGCTATTATCTTAAAGTGATCGCTGTAACAACAACAACAACAACAAAGCAGTTTATTGTGTAGGCCATTGGCCCATTACAATCGGTGACATTACATTGCATGGCCAACATGTGTCTTCTGATACAATTAATGTGAGAGCGTATCACTCATGCATTAGACACAAGCTTCACTTCAATAACAAATATTTATGCATCATACAAAGAAAGAATTATTTACTGCAGAATCAGTAGCTTCTGCTCTTCTTTTAAAAGCGTAGTGTAGATAAGCACTGAGAGCTCGAATAACATAATTATGTCTCTTTTGCAGAGAACAACTGCACAAATGGTTTTACATCGTTGTTTTGAACATATGGTATCACATACTTTATTCTGATGTCTTCATATGCTGGACAGTACAGAAGAAAATGTTGTTCGTCTTCCTCTTTTTTCATGAAAAGCTGGACACAGGGTTTCATAATTATCATCGCAATTCCTTTGTTTATGCACAGTTCATTCGGTAATGCCTAAGCGAAAGCGTATCCACATATATCTAAACACGTTCGATTCATGTAATAAATATACACTTCATTTCCAAAAATGGTTGTATACTCTCTGTACAATACGAAACGATTACTACTATCCAGATCAGACGCCCAACCAGTAATAAACTTGTGTATTAATTGTGCTCTGAGCGTTTGGAAAAAGTTATGTTTGTTTACCACTTTCTTGGCTACCCAAGCATTTTCAAACCCACTTTCCATGAAGACAGTACGAATTTTTGAAGCACAGTTATTGCTGTCAAGGCTTCTCAGCATTGATCTATGTACCATGTTTGGAAACCTACGCTTGTCTATCTTCAAAAAAATTTACCAATATTTAATTGATCTCATTACAGCATTGATGTACAAAGAGTATCTCCCTGTATCACCATAGACCATAGCATTAGGTGTCCTTATACTGACATTGAGATAATGCTTCAGTATATGAGGGTGTACAACTTCAATCATTTGGCAGCCATCTAATCCCCACACTTCAGAGCCATACAGTAGCATGGGTTGAATTTGTGAATCTAATATTCTAAAGAAGACATCTGGAGTTACATGGACAAGTTTTCTCAAAAGCTTAACAATTCTGGCTACTGCAGCTCTACCTCTACAAACAAGATCAGAACTGAATTCGTACTCAACTTTGTCGACAATACAATGCCAAGATACCTGTACTCTGATACAACTTCGAGTTTCTGGCCGTCGAGAAACAATTGTTTACACCTGGCTAAATGTCTACCCATTCGAAACGACATGACCTTGGTTTTTCTGTTATTTACTCTCAATCCTAGTCTATTCGATGCTTTACTAAGATTATCTAATAGATTTTGTAAACCCGTAACAGTGTCTGATAGCAGAACAATGTCATCAGCGAAAAGGAGCAAAACAATATCGGGACCATTTGTCACTTCTTGAACTCCGTGCTTTCCGTTTTCTCTTATCTCCATAGTCAGTGACGTCATAAGGTAAGAAAAAAGTAATGTACTCATTTTGCAGTCCTGCGTCAAGCCCATGTGAGATTCAAAGAAATCTGACGTCATTCCGTCAAATTTAACACAACATTTCACTGATTTATAGATAGACTTTAACATCCTCCCCATTTTCCAAACAATCCCATTTTGTTCAAGAATACACCACAAGGCTGGCCGAATGACGGTGTCGAACGCTTTCTTAAGATCAACACAGACAGCATAAACTTTTTTGTCTTCTATAAGTAATGTTGTACAATAGTATGCATTACAAATACATTATCCATAGTTGAGTAACATTTCCGAAAACCTGCCTGTTCTTCACCGATTATCCCATTGTCATCTGCCCACATCTGTAATCGTTTATTCAAGACGTGTATGAACACTTTACTGAGATGGCTTGTCAAAGAAATTCCCCTGTAGTCATCAGGATCATTCACAGCACCTTTTTGTGTAGAAGAATAATAACTGAATATATCCACTGGTAAGGAAAAACAGAATTTTCACAAATATAATTAACTAGTTTCTGTACTGTAGATAGGGTAAAAGCTCTCTTGATGCGCACCTAAGCATTTAAGCCAGAATATTGTCTCCCCCAGGTGCTTATCGCTGTAATCATACAGGAATCAGTATCACAATCGGGACGAAAAAGCAGACAGAGTTTGTAACAAAAACCGACCAATTTGACGTTGCGTATGATTATAGCCATCAAAAAACCTTTAAGACTGGAAATGTCTTTAGGATTGCCTTGGACTGCATACTTTAAGACTGGAAATGCCTTTAGGATTGCCTTGGACTGCAAACTTTAAGACTGGAAATGCCTTTAGGATTGCCTTGGACTGCATACTTTAAGACTGGAAATGCCTTTAGGATTGCCTTGGACTGCATACTTTAAGACTGGAAATGCCTTTAGGATTGCCTTGGACTGCACACCACAGTCCTAGGAGGCCCGCCTTGGCAGCGGTTGCTGATGAAAACCTCGTTTTAGCTTCTTTGAATGATTAAGTATGCGCCTATTTTTCACCTACATGCGCATGCCTTACATTCGTCTTTGAACAATTGGAGAAAAAACACCAATAAAAGCAAAACGTAAAACAGGTTTTTTTCGTCTTTCGGATCAAAGGAGAAATAACGCACACGATCGTGTCAGATGACAGCGTTGTCAGAGTTGTTGTGAGCCACCGTGTTGCCAGTAAATCGTGCCCTCTGATATTTCGCTGAGAAATTTTGTTTTATGTGCACTGTCGTTTTATAGTTTACATCTAGCAGTTAAACAAACTGTTTAATTTATTTCATAAATATTTATAAAGATGGACGCTGTCAGTTGGTATAAGTTTTTCCTAAGTTCAAGCTTTCACTACATGTATAAGGGCATTGTCCCTCACTCGCAAGGAGACGGGGTTTTGCCGAGGATGCTCCAGAGGTATTTAGCCGCGGTTAGCGTGAAAATTCAAAATGGCGGAGACCATGCGCATAGGTTGAGATTCGCAGACGGCAGCGCCTGTAGTGTACGTGTCACTGTCCAATAAAGGAAAAGTGTACGTACAGGCAAACATTTGCTGTTCGAATATTCAATTGTTTATTTAGAGGAGTGTCATAGTCATTTAGAGACAAACGTCGTCGTCGAAAAATTGTGCGCATTGCACACCTGAGGGAGCGACAATACCCCATACATTTACGCACTCTATAAATGAAGTCCCTTGAATCGACCCAGTGTATATCGAGGCACAACACTTGCTACAACATTGTCTACATGTGCATCCGGACAGAGTTGTTTTTTCGTTAACAACGTTCCAGTACCATTTGATAGGCCTACATCAGCATAGCAGGCCTATGTCCAGTCCAGTGTATAGCTGCTGTAATGTTTGTAATGTTTGTATCATCAGCTACTTCGCCTAGCAGCAACGTCTTTACTATGTCTCGCCCGGACGCATACACGTTATTTAGGACTTCCGCTTTGCCAGTTGATGATTGACCGTTGCTTAGAAGTGTTGCGCTTGCTCCCCTCGCCTCGACTCGCTCGAGCGAAAGCATTTGCCACCTAGGAGGCTAAGCAACGAACATCAGCTTGCCACATCATCAGTGAAATGAATTCTCTGGTGTTCTATGAAATGTCAACTATTACATCTACCTTCATTCTAAATCTCCACCATAACATTCACGTTTCTGACCTGTCTCATGGAAAGAAATCTCACGCTTCCAGAACCATAAATAATATGTGATTACGCATTTTCTTGCTTATTAATGTAGGCTATGTGCTTGTGTGTGTGTGTTTGTGTGTGTGTGTGTGTGTGTGTGTGTGTGTGTGTGTGTGTGTGTGTGTTCGTGTGTGTGTGTGTTCGTGTGTGTGTGTGTGTGTGTTCTTGTGTGTTCGTGTGTGTGTGTGTTTGTGTTTGTGTGTGTATGTGTGTGTGCGTGTGTGTATACGTGCGTGCGTACGTGCGCGAGCGCGTCTGTTGTTTTTGGTGCTGCTGCTCTTCTTGTTGTTGTCGTCGTTATCATCCTCGTTGTTTATTGCAGAAAATTTCGCAACATTTTTCCACTCGGATTCCCGCCGTGGGGCAAACAGGCTATTTTCCGTCCGAAAGTCTTCACGCTTTGTCTTATGTCTTTCTTTGGGCGCAGTTATCTACTGGTCGTGCATGGGCTTCTCTCATTTGTTTTCTCCAGCACCGCCACTCTTTTTTCCACTTGATACCGATGACCCCACACCATTCAACAGAAGTTCGTGTCTGTGTAATCGACAGGTGGTTAGCATCAGCAAGGTTGAAAACTCCACGTACATGAAACGGAATGTGCAGCTGCAGAGCGAGGAGACAAGCATGGAAGAGCTGTCGGAGTGGCCTGCAGGTAATTGCACTTGATTTTCAATCTTCCCTCACTGCGGTCCTGTGTTTGAATAGCGCTTGCAGAAATCCTGTCGTTGTCGCCATTGTCAATGAAATAACGAGGAAAGAAACTACTAAAACAGCATATGAGTGAAAATTGCAATATCAGATGAAGAGAGTTTCTGTTGGCGATCAAGGGAATGAACGAAAAAGCTTATGCGTTAGTGTTAGAGAAAATGATGAGCATGTGCTGAATTCCTTTTAATCAATATATTTTGGTGTTTTATTATATGGCACCGACTCCCTCTATTGGTAATTTATGATACGAGTATTTCGCCCAGAAGATTAAGGCTATTAGTATGGATGGTATAGGAAATTCAAGTGCTTACAGAAAAAACACACACACACACACACACACAGACAGTAACTCTCTCTCTCTCTCTCTCTCTCTCTCTCTCTCTCTCTCTCACCCACCCACACCCACCCACACACACACATACACACACGCACACATACACACACACACACACACACACACACACACACACACACACAGACAGTAACACTCTCTCTCTCTCTCTCTCTCTCTCTCACCCACCCCCACCCACCCACACACACACACACACACACACACACGCACACATACACACGCACGCACGCACGCACAAACACACACACACACACAGACAGACAGTAACTCTCTCTCTCTCTCACTCTCTCTCTCTCTCTCTCACCCACCCCCACCCACCCACCCACACACATACACACACGCACACATACACACGCACGCACGCACAAACACACGATGGTGATTTCTTTGGTTTGAACGAAAAGGTCAGTAGCACCGAAGACGAGGCTGTTGTGCAAACACATAACAGTTGTGCAAACACATAACAGTTGTGCAAACACATAACAGTTGTGCAAACACATAACAGTTGTGCAAACACATAACAGTTGTGCAAACACATAACAGTTGTGCAAACGCATAACATTTGTGCAAACACATAACAGTTGTGCAAACACATAACAGTTGTGCAAACACATAACAGTTGCGCAGAGCCCGTGGTAATGTGGGCAGACCATGCCCGTGTCCATATCAAAGGGCGCTGCAATGGGGTATTTTTTCATGTGTCTTTTGTTGACAAAATTACGCAAACAGTGGTTTTATAAATGTTTATCTCACTCTCTAGTAGCTGCTCTCCAAGAAGTGCAGTAGGGGTCTATTTGTTCACGCACGAGCGCACGCATGTACATTGTGCGACCGTCTCTTTTGCAACGGCGATGTAGATACAGGGGCCCTCCTAGCGTGCGCAACGTGGATGTAGATACAGGGGCCCTCTTAGAGTGCGCAACGGTGATGTAGATACAGGGGCCCTCCTAGCGTGCGCAACGGCGTTGTAGATACAGGGGCCCTCCTAGCGTGCGCAACGTGGATGTAGATACAGGGGCCCTCTTAGAGTGCGCAACGGTGATGTAGATACAGGGGCCCTCCTAGCGTGCGCAACGGCGATGTAGATACAGGGGCCCTCCTAGCGTGCGCAACGTGGATGTAGATACAGGGGCCCTCCTAGCGTGCGCAACGGCGATGTAGATACAGGGGCCCTCCTAGCGTGCGCAACGTGGATGTAGATACAGGGGCCCTCTTAGAGTGCGCAACGGTGATGTAGATACAGGGGCCCTCCTAGCGTGCGCAACGGCGATGTAGATACAGGGGCCCTCCTAGCGTGCGCAACGTGGATGTAGATACAGGGGCCCTCCTAGCGTGCGCAACGGCGATGTAGATACAGGGGCTCTCCTAGCGTGCGCAACGTGGATGTAGATACAGGGGCTCTCCTAGCGTGCGCAACGTGGATGTAGATACAGGGACCCTCCTAGCGTGCGCAACGGCGATGTATATATACAGGGACCCTCCTAGCGTGCGCAACGGCGATGTAGATACATGGGCTCTCCTAGCATGCGCAACGTGGATGTAGATACAGGGGCCCTCCTAGCGTGCGCAACGTGGATGTAGATACAGGGGCCCTCCTAGCGTGCGCAACGTGGATGTAGATACAGGGGCCCTCCTAGCGTGCGCAACGTGGATGTAGATACAGGGACCCTCCTAGAGTGCGCAACGGCGATGTATATATACAGGGACCCTCCTAGCATGCGCAACGGCGATGTAGATACAGGGGCCCTCCTAGCGTGCGCAACGTGGATGTAGATACAGGGGCCCTCCTAGCGTGCGCAACGGCGATGTATATATACAGGGACCCTCCTAGCGTGCGCAACGGCGATGTATATATACAGGGACCCTCCTAGCGTGCGCAATGTGGATGTAGATACAGGGGCCCTCCTAGCATGCGCAACGTGGATGTAGATACAGGGGCCCTCCTAGCGTGAGCAACGTGGATGTAGATACAGGGGCCCTCCTAGCATGTGCTGGAAAAGTTCAAATTTAAACTGGTACAGTGGTAGTCTTTTTGAAAAATCTTTGTTCACACACGTATTCATTCACAGCGATACAATTAGTTCACAGCAATACCATAATTGCACTTCACTCTCGGGGCTCGATCCCGTGAAGTCACAATCGCTGTTATCCGCACTCTTGCCTGTCTTCACGCTCTCTCGTCTTCTGTCGCTCTCTCACGTTTACAATTCACTCTCTGGCACAAAACCCACAGAAGATTCACTACTTACAGGATGACTTTTCGCACTCACCTCTTTCTGTCGTGTTCTCACATAGATCCCTGCATCACTGTCCGGCGCAATCTCAAAGAAGACTCAGTCCTTATAGAGGAGGAATTTCACTCTTCGTTTGCTTTCACTTACTTTCTGTTGCTCTCTCTCTCTCTCTCCCTTTCTCTCTCTCTCTCTCTCTCTCTCTCACACACACACACACACACGCACGCACGCACGCACGCACGCACGTACGCACGCACACACACACACACACACACACACACGCAGGCCTATATACTTGTTGCACAGTCACGAGAACTTTCTACAAACAACGAGAACCGATTCGGTAGTCTGGAAGATACTAGAAGCAACGTCACATGACATCAAAATCAATTCCCTGTCTATGTGAAGTAACTAAGCAACGGTATTGGCGAGGGGTCATACGTCAAAACCTAGAAACTTACACAATGCTCACAAAAAATTCCAGCACTTTACATTATACATATCATTTTGTTTTAGTTGTTCATAGTAAATCTAGTTCAATCTCAACATTGAAAAGGCTTTACTTTTCAGTTTATTCACCAAGCCCTGACTGTTGCAGGTACCTCAGCAAATGGAAACATGGCACAAGCTTCAACTGCCAAACAGAAAGCTCCCATGGGGAAGGCTGCCGACGATAACAGTGACAGTTCCAACGACAGAAGAGAACGAAAGGCGTTTATGACCTTGACATACATTCTGGCTGGTTACGTCGTTTGCTGGCTGCCCTTCCACGTGGTATTTGACGTCAGCGCCGTGAACCCTAACCTTGTGCCCATGCCCCTGTACCTGACGACCTTCTGGATGACCTACGTCAACTCCATGATCAACCCCATCCTCTACAACTCCAGCAACCAAGAGTTCCGCAAAGCCTTCAAGAAGATCATCTGCAGAAAATAGTTTTCAGTATCGCTGCTTGGATTTTTGCACCGGCCACCTGAGATAACCACTTCTGGATGTCTCAGTTCGGTCTTTAAAAAATTACATATCCCTTGGTATTTCGTCCCTTAACTATCTCCACCGGGAGCATAAAGAAAGATTCATGTAATAAGGAAAGCGGCATTTTAAGGAACTAGGCTATGAATGCACAATCTGTAGAATGCATCCCTCCACAGATATCGAAAAATATATTCTAGACTCTAAATAATATAAGGTTGAAAATTGCCGTTTGAAGGAGACTAAGAAGAACTGCTGTCTTGTATGTCTCCCAGCCCCCAGACTTTTGGTTGTTGCAGACAGGCATTACAGCAGTCTGAGTTGATGAAACAGCGTCTGCGACCTGGAATACTTATAGCTCTTTTGATGAGAAAGACATTTTCAGAAGTCCTTCAACAGTATCGCATCTTGCTTCAGTAGCATGCAAATTTTAAAATGAAGGGGCAACTGACAATAATCCCCACGTGACAAGAAGCCATGCTTCAATGAGAATAGTTGAAACGTTATTCTGGTCCTTCTAGTCGTGTCATCAAAGTAGGCTTCAACTGCTTGCACTCAGCGTATCTCATGTGAGAGACTTCGAATTTGACTAGCTGGAAAAGTATTAGTCACAGTGCAAGTTTTTAGTGGGGGTGAGATGGGGGGATTGGGAAAGTGGTTTTGTTGTTGTTGTTTTTGTTGTTTTGCTGCCATGATCAAAGTTGTGGAAGACATTTTCTTTTAGAAGCTTCAGCCTATTTCAACCCCGAACTGCATTTCCAATCCACCTGAGAACATCAGTACCTTACCAGCACAAAGGTAAGACTGGTACTCATGGACTAATTGTTTTTTACTTTCAGTTTACTTCCTTACTTGGTTTGATGGATATTTTGGGGGAATGGGGCGGAGGTGTATGGTACTGTTGGTGTGGGAAAATCTGCAAAGAATTTAATTTTCCAAGTTGCTGTCACAGTGAAGATCCCCCCCCCTCCCCGTCTCTCTCTCTCTCTCTCTCTCTCTCTCTCTCTCTCTCTCTCTCTCTCTCTCTCTCTCTCTCTCTCTCTCTCTCTCTCCCTCCCTCTCTCTCTCTCTCTCTCTCTCTCTCTCTCTCTCTCTCTCTCTCTCTCTCCTCTCTCTCTCTCTCTCTCTCTCTCTCTCTCTCTCTCTCTCATCGTGCGAGAATTGGATGTCATGAAGTGCGTGCATCTTGCCGCACGGAATCCTTGCCTACTGTCGCACTCGAGGACGTTCGCCTCTGCGCAGGACTGTGCATTTTGTCAGTCTTTCTCGGCCTGGCCGCAGGACTGGCCTTTTACGTCGCTGCTACCCTGAACTGTGTGCAGAGTTGGTGCGCGGCATTGACTGGACAGCACACGATGGCAGCTGCTTTTCACGCCGACTGCAGACAGGATGGAGCTCATACCGCCGGGCGAAGCGTTACTACGGCCCTGGCAAACGGCCGCTGGGAGGGCTGGGAATACTTCAAGTGCGAAGCAAGAAACCTGCAAGACCTCTCATTCCTGCTTCTCCTGTCGGGAACTGTGGAAAGCAACCCCGGTCCTGGACATGAGAGGAGAGATTTAGACGAGACCATTGCTGCGCTTAAAGCTAACAATATACTGAGTCCGATGTCGACAGGATACTCGCTGAGCTCGGGAAACTAAGTCTGCAGATGACTAGTATGCAGGAAGAGTTTGACGACATACAGAGGGAGCTGTGCGACCTTAAGAAAAAGATCAGCGTTCAGGAAGACTACCTTTGAGCATGTAAGTGATAGATAGGCGGCAATGGACGGAAGACAGCAACGACTGGAAGAGCAAATGGAAAGGCAGGAACAGGAAGGCAGGAGGAACAAGATGATCCTGTACAACGTTGCACGTTTGCTTGTGCGTTGTGTGTGTGTGTGTGCGTGTGTGTGTGTGTGTGTGTGTGTGTGTGTGTACGCGCATGCTCATGAGAGAGGGGAGGAAATGGGAGAGAGAAGGAGGAGGAGAGAGAGGGAGGGAGGAAGGGGAGGGGGAGAGAGAGGGAGGGTTAAAGAGGGAGAGAGGGAAAGGGAGGGGAGGGAGAGGGAGGGAGAGAGGGTAGGGAAGGGAGGGGGAGAGAGGAGGGAGAATGAGAGGGGGGAGAGGTGGAAGAGGGAGGGGGGGGAGAGGGAGAGAGTGGAGGAGAGGTGGAGAGGGAGGGGAGGTGGAGAGGGAGAGAGAGAATTGGGGGGGAGAGGAAGAGAGAGAGGGGGGGGGGAGAGGGAGAGAGAGGGGAGAGGGAGGAGGGAGGGGGGGAAGAGGAGAGGGGGAAGGGAGAGGGGGGAGGAGAGAGGATAGGGAGGGAGAGGAAGGGAGTGAGGGAGAGGGAGGGAGGAAGGGAGGGAGGGAAAGAGAGAGAGAGAGAGAGAAAGATGAATTGAACAGAACTTTATTGAGGCCCTAGGCCCATTGTTTATGTATATATGTTACAGGCATTATGTTAAACCAGGCATTAAGTGTAATGACTGAACATTTCAGTCATTAAACGAAATGACTATTTCACTCAGTCATTTAATGAAATGACTAAAATCTCTAGGCATTACACATAATGCCTGACAGTTTGAGGTTCATATTACACTTGTTGCCTGGATTGCTTTTTAGGCAACAAACAAAATGACCTGGGCCCGTATTCACAACGGCGATTTATCTTTTTAACACTCGATTTATCCCCTAGCCCCGCGTTATCTTGATCGGTTAGATAAGGTACGCTCGTCAGAGGATCCTAGGTTGCGCTTTACTATATATACTGGTTTCCAGCCAAGGGAGAGCGGAACAGGCAGCTGGAATCGTCTGAGTTTAGAGATAAATCGGGGTTAAAATATATCGCAGATAAATCGCCATTGTGAATACGGGCCCTGAGTGAGAGTTTAGACTTGTTACATTCTCTGATGAGTGAGTGAGTGATTAATCACAATCCATATTTCAGCCAATGAGTGATTGATTAATCACATTAAAATGTTCCTGTTTCAATCAATGAGCGAGTTCATATTAATCACATTCTCTGTTGTGGATGCTTGGTGTCAGATCATATTCACATTCAGGTCAGTCAGATCAGAATGGAGCAAACAGAGCAGCAGCCCACTGACTATGAAAGTTTGTTCAAAAGAGAATTATACAATTTATTTGAGAAGAACAACAGACGCTTCATAACAAAAGATGCGTACTTTCAAACAATACAGGATCTGAAGACAGGTTCCAAGTCTCTCAAGGGATACTACTACCTTCTGAACAAGTAAGTGATTTTATACTGGTTGGCAGGACTTGTTACGTAGCTTCCCCCCTTAAAAAAGTAAAAATAACATCTTTACTGCCAATCACAGGGAAATGCGAAGTTGCTCCAACCTCTATTTTAAAAAATTTAATTTAGACAGCTACTGAACAATTAGCAATCACCAATCATGTTTGTTATTGCATGTACGAAGTCCTGCAGTGTGGTGACATCGAGAGGCTAATCAAAAGACGCAAAACCCCTGATGAGCGGCCATTGTACTACGTCTCTATCGAGGACACATATGACGCCATCAAGAGAGCCCACATTGCCACTGGCCATGGTGGACGCGACAGAATGACAAAACATCTGGCTGACAAATACGCCAACATCACCAGGGATGCCATTATCCTGTTCAAGTCTTTCTGTGCAGTATGCCAGGAAAAACCCAAGCGCCCAGTTGCCAAAGGAGTCGTCGTTCGACCCATTCTCAGCAGTGACTTTAACTCGAGAAGTCAGGTTGACCTCTTAGACACGCAGTCCAAAGCTTGTGTTCCTACAAATGGATAATGGTCTATCAGTGCCACTTGACCAAATTCGTCGTTATCCGCCCCATCACTACTGAAAGAGCTGTGGAAGTCGCGTTTCAGCTTCTGGACATCTTCCTTCTTTTTCGTGCCCCTGCCATACTGCAAAGTGACAATGGGTCGGAGTTCACTGCTGACGTCATCAAAGAGTTAAAGGTCATGTGGCCAGAGCTGGCCATGGTGCACGGGCGTCCGAGGCACCCGCAGAGTCAAGGCTCTGTGGAGAAAGCAAATGGCGACATTAAAGACATGTTAATATCTTGGATGTCCGACAGCAACTCCCAAGATTGTACTGTTGGAATCAAGTTCATTCAACAAATGAAAAATGCGTCTTATTATGCGGGGATTAAACGTACCCCATACACTGCCATGTTTGGCACAGAACCCAAGGTCGGACTCACTTCATCATCCCTACCACGGGAAATCATCGAGCGGCTCGAGTCTGAGGAGGACCTGCTCAGAGCTATTAGCGCACCCTAACCACATGATCAGCTCCCAGGCGGTTCCCAGCCAGACGATCAAGCAGTCGACTCCATGGCCGGAGGTCTGTCGTCTGCTATCAGTTGTGGGATCTCCAGTCACGACAACCTCGGTGAGCAGACATAAATAATCCTCTGACATTTCTTCTGTCATGGAAGCAACATGTCTCCTTGTGTGTCTCACTTTAGTTCTATTCTCTCCTATTTTTGCTTGCAATTTTTTAAAAGTTATTTCTCATTTTCTCCCATGATAAAATGAACATATAAACTTTTATTCTGTGAACAGACGATCATCTCCCAGGCGATTCCCAGCTACAGCCAGATGATCAGCTCCCAAGCGGTTCCCAGCTACAGCTAGACAATCCGCTCCCACACAGTTCTCAGCTACCGCGAGACGATCAGCTTCCACGCGGTTCCCAG
>JAWQFJ010003311.1:0-30869 GCA_034096865.1 Theodoxus fluviatilis | reverse complement strand
TAACAGGCATATGGCATGGAGATCAGCGCCGAGAAGACCAAGGTGATGACGAACAATCCTCGGGGCTTCAAAATGGAAATCAAAGTGAAGGGCCAAAAACTGGAAGCTGTGAACAACTTCAAATACCTGGGATCTATCGTGACTGATGAAGGGTCCAAACCAGAGATACTGTCCAGGATAGCACAAACAACAGCAGCATTGGCAAAGTTGAAGCCAATATGGCGTGACAGAAATATCACTCTCGCGTCGAAGATCAGGCTCATGCGCACGCTGGCCATCTCCGTATTCTTGTATGCATGCGAGTCCTGGACACTCACATCTGAACTACAGAGACGGATACAAGCCCTGGAAATGAGATGCTACCGCAAGATTCTGAACATCTCATATAAAGACCATGTCACGAATGAGGAAGTCAGCAACAGGATCAGGAGAGCAATTGGACAGTACGAAGACCTGCTCTCAATCGTGAAAAGCAGAAAGCTGAAGTGGTACGGTCACGTGTCAAGAGGCAGTGGGCTGGCCAAGACCATCCTGCAAGGTACCGTACCAGGTGGGAGAAGGAGAGGCAGGCAGAGAAAGAGGTGGGAAGACAACATCAAAGAGTGGACAGGCTTGACCTTTGCTGACTCACAGCGAGCCACAGAGGATAGAGATCGATGGAGGAAGATTGTCCGAAAGTCATCAGTGGGTGAAGCCTACGGAACCTCAAACAACCCCATCTCAGGGGTTATTTAAGATAAGAGACTGAACCTGATACTTTTTATGTGGGACGGAGGGGGATGGCGGGGGATATCGTCTTTCATTGGCCCCTCGCCGTGTCTCTGTCCACATGGTAGTTATTATTGTCCTTATGTATTATCCGGTACAGTCACTTAAAAGGGTGTGCTCCCGGCGGTTGTTATTATTTAGTTGCTAACCTCTTTGTAACAGTTATAACAGACTTTTAACGTTAATTTGATATTTGCCCCCATTAACAGTAAACCTTGGTTCAACGTGCCAGCTATAGCTCTTGTCCTGTGCTGCATCTGCGTGCTGTGGCCGTGAGTGAGGTACATGGGGTACTGTCCATTGTTTTTGTATAATAAAATTATAAACGGACCCTCCCGTGTGCTTTAGGTGTGAAAGCGAAAATTACGATGAGTGGCGTTTGGCTTTTGTTTTGTATTTTTTAAATTCATCATTAGTTGTCCTCGTGATCGTGTTTTTTGTTTTGTTAAAAATGAGTCACTCTGCGAAATAAATTATGCGAATACTGCGAACTGTGCAGGTGAACCTATAGTCATTATTAGGACTACGCCTGAGAGGGTCGCGGGCCGAAAATACAACAATCAGCAATCAATCTCTTCCACCCCCTACCCCCCCCCCCCCTCTCTCTCAATAAGCTATATATACAAACACACACTCACTCACTCATCAATCAACACACACACAGAACGCACACACACGCCGCGCGCGTCGCGCACACACTTTGCGAGGACGTTGAACAGAACACCAAAATACGGCACAACAAATATTAACATATGCTCAAAACATTCTCATGCGCGCAGACGGAGTATACGGGGATACAGCTGATAAAGCCAACAATCAGGAGCGAGAACAAGGAACAGAACAGACAGATAGGAAAAAAGGCTTACGGAGAGGGATACAAAAGTTCCAGAAGATTATGTTAATTCTTTTCGTGCTGCATTTTATTTCATCCATAATTTCAATGGGTCCCAACAAGACGCAACTGCTATTCCACGAAAGTACTAGAACCCAGAAATTTTAAAAATTCCCGTAAACAGTATAGGCTAAGTCTTATACTAGGGTTTGTTTTTTAAACCACAAGAGAAAGCAAAATAGTAAACGAAATTATTAAAAGTAGACTGTAACTAAATACTGGAGATTCGGAAAGGCCTGGGTTATTAGCTGTGCAAATAAACGGGGAGAACGTGGAGTAGAGATAATGTAGAATCAAAAGGCCTTGTGCGTGTCGCCCAAAACCACTGGCACTATTGAACTGGGAGTGTCAACATGACAACATCATTGTTCCCAATCAAACAAGCAAAATGACAACGCCGTCGTATTTTTCCGTTGATGATCAGTCTCAAAAGCAGCGTTCGAGAGCCAATTAGCTAAGAAAACTTTCATCAACTCCCAGGCAGCACTCTTGACATGAATAATGCATTTCCAGAATCGACACGCACGAGAGAAAAGACTATATGCAAAGCTCCTCTCAAACACGAATGCCGAAGAAGAAACCATCTATCTGTCTCTGTCCAATAATCGCTGCTTGCTGAATTCACCGGGTGCACTCCAGGATATTAACTGGCAGGTCACGGGTGTGAGAATGGGGCGCCTCCTATGTACTGCAGTCATGGACAAACAGGTCGAAAGCAGCTGTCTTTGTGGCAACCTAATGGGCAGACATCTGCGCAAACACAACGACTAGTTCGTCTTGCCCTCGTCAACTTCTTGCGTGCGTCACGAGGATGCAAGCAGGAGGACCGACCCGTAACCTTGAAGTATTTGAAAAGAACCTTTTTCTTTGTGGCCGCTGGGCCCAGGCAAACAATAGGTGGGCAAAACTATTTGAACATCCTCCAGAACTTCTTCACGGTAATCGTCTTAACCCCGACGAACTCGGGTGTTTCAGTATGACGTCAAGACTTGGAAGAGAAAGAGGTGCTACTGTCAACAGGCAGTTAGGCTCTTGGAACGGTTTCCGCCCTCCTATGTAGTCGTTCGTCCGGCGCGCATTAATTCCATCACAGGTGTATCGGTGTTGATGTAAACTTGGCCATGTGAATGTTCACCGTGCACGTACGACCTTTTAAACAGGCATGCACTGTAGAGAACATCATGTCGCACTGATACAAAGGTTTGAACAAACACGTGCATGCACACACATTCACTTTTGCAGACGTCCGCTCACCTTCATAGTTCCGTCTGACGCTTTTATCATTGTTATTCGTCTGTTGTTGTAATTCGAACGACTTTCTAGAAAGAAAATATCTCTTTTCACTGCTTCAACACATTCAACTTTAAAAAAATTAATTCGAAGAAAATATCGTTCATTTCTCAAGGACGACGAATTCTCTCCCTTTACTCGTGAACTGACAGGGATACACCGCAGCAATTCTTACCACGACATAGGAATGTCTGCATGTATCCTCCTCTTCTCGACAAAATCTGAACAATTGTTTATGTGGCTCCTGATAAAGCCACAAATCAACTCTGTTGCTGTCTGTCAGCCTCTAGACATCATAGCATCCACTCATGTGCTTTCAGCGCTTCGGACCCCCCTGAGGGTTGGGGGTCAGAATAGACCCACCGCGTCTCCCTACGCGTTTCATAAGAGGCGAATAACTAGGGACACCGTGACTTGAGCGTATTCTACAGAACAGGGTTTCAGCTCTGTATGTTAAACTAGTACTAGTGATTCCGTGATTACGTACTCCACAAAGGCTGGTAGGTGATAGAACTTCATTCATTCATTCATTCATTCATTCATTCATTCATTCATTCATGCATGCATGCATTTATTCATGCATTCATTCATTCATTCATGCGCTCATTCATGCACTCAGTCATGCACTCATTCATGCACTCATTCATGCGCTCATTCATGCACTCATTCATGCGCTCATTCATGCACTCATTCATGCGCTCATTCATGCACTCATTCATGCACTCAGTCATGCGCTCATTCATGCACTCATTCATGCACTCATTCATGCACTCATTCATGCGCTCATTCATGCGCTCATTCATGCACTCATTCATGCACTCATTCATGCACTCAGTCATGCACTCATTCATGCACTCATTCATGCACTCATTCATGCACTCAGTCATGCGCTCATTCATGCACTCAGTCATGCACTCAGTCATGCGCTCATTCATGCACTCATTCATGCGCTCATTCATGCACTCATTCATGCACTCATTCATGCACTCAGTCATGCACTCATTCATGCACTCATTCATGCACTCAGTCATGCACTCAGTCATGCGCTCAGTCATGCACTCAGTCATGCGCTCATTCATGCACTCATTCATGCACTCATTCATGCACTCAGTCATGCACTCATTCATGCACTCAGTCATGCACTCATTCATGCACTCAGTCATGCACTCAGTCATGCACTCAGTCATGCACTCATTCATTTATTCATTCATTATTCATTCACCGTAGACTCACCTCGTCTCCCTACGCGATTCGTAAGAGGCAATACATAGGGACATCGTGCCTTGATATGTGTTTGCTCTAACTTGTTCTAGCGATTTTCGTGATTGATGGCCTTACATAGCCTACAAAGGCTGATAGGCTGAAAAACACCATCCATCCATCCATCCACCGCTTTGGGGTAGATGCAGCCACAGAAAAAGGTTCAGGCATATCCGACCCTCCATCACAAAAATAATAAGATGGATGTTTACCTTCGGAAAAACCGACACGCATGGTGTCAGAAAGCGGAAACATTTTTTCTTCTCAACGACGCAAGAAGCTCGAGAAGAGGGATATGGTGCCATAGGTATGAGCTACTAAAGACTGGTACACACTAGTATGACGTTTTGAGAAAATGGAATTCAAAGCTTAGGCAATGTGTGTAAGGCAACGCAGTGTGGTCATGACTGCAGCAATTCTGAATGTGGAATATCGACTTGGCTGACCACCTGGACGGGCTGCCGGTGGAAAGATAAGAAAAACATGATGTTGTGCAATTAACAAATGGATGAAGGTTTCAAGATCTGTCAAAATCTCAGTACTGACATACCTAACCCCCCTCACTCTATTCGGCCGATATCTCGAATCGAGGTTATATGACATTTGCCTCCTTTTGTGATGGAGGGCCACATTTATTTGTTTTCTATTTGTCCCGTATCTTAATTTTTATTGTTATGCTTTTCATGCCACCACAGTGTGAAGAGTGCCTTCATTGGCCTCATGTACTTCTTTTTTAATAACTTGGAGCTTATACCCACAAAGCTGCATTTGGGTTGCAGTGCACAGCAAGGTTGAAAAGGCAGAGGTTTTTCACACCCTGGTCAACAAGACAGCACAGAATGTGTGCCCTCGGTCTCAATCGCTGTGTCTGTCTGTTTCTTTGCCTCTACATACCTCTCAGTGTTTGCAAGTACGTAAGTGCGTGCGCGGGCACGTGTGAGTGTGTGTGTGTGTGTGTGTGTGTGTGTGTGTGTGTGTGTGTGTGTGTGTGTGTGTAATATATTGATTGAGTGTGTGTGTGTGTGTGTGTGTGTGTTTATTGAGTGTGTGTGTGTGTGTGTGTGTGTGTGTGTGTGTGTGTGTAATATATTGATTGAGTGTGTGTGTGTGTGTGTGTGTAATTTGTGTGTGTGTGTGTAATTTATTGATTGAGTGTGTGTGTGTGTGTGTGTGTGTGTGTGTGTGTAATTTTTTGATTGAGTGTGTATGTGTGTGTGTGTGTAATTTATTGATTGTGTGTGTGTGTGTGTGTGCGTGAGTGTAATTTTGTGTGTGTGTGTGTGTGTGTGTAATTTATTGATTGAGTGTCTGTGTGTGTGTGTGTGTGTGTGTGTGTGTGTGTGTGTGTGTGTGTGTGTGTGTAATTTATTGATTGAGTGTGTGTGTGTGTGTGTGTGTGTGTAATTTATTGATTAAGTGTGTGTGTGTGTGTGTGTGTGTGTGTGTACGCGCGCGCGCGTGTATGTGACTGTGTGATGGCGCCTGTGTTTATGTGTTTGTGTGTATGTGTGCGCGTGCGCATGTGTATGTTTGTACGTGTGTGTGTGTGTGTGCGTGTGTGTGTGTGTGTGTGTGTGTGTTTGTGACTAAATGTGTGTGTGTGTGTGTGTGTGTGTGTGTGTGTGTGTGTGTGTGTGTGTGTGTGTGTGTGTGTGTGTGCGTGTGTGTTTGTGACTAAGTGTGTGTGTGTGTGTGTGTGTGTGTGTGTGTGTGTGTGTGTGTGTGTGTGTGTGTGAGTGAGTGTGATATATTTCCCCTTTTCTCCTATCCCTCTTTATCTCACTCCTCCCCCGCTATGTCCTTTGTCTTTTTCTAGCATCATTCTCGAGTGCATATGCTAATGTGGGTGTAAAAATAGAAGGAAACGCAACAAAAACACAACTTCAAAGAGCCGCCCTGTCTATTTTAGTCATCCACGGGACAAGTAGGAAAAACGCCTGTTTTTGTAGGCGTACCTCCGCGTGGCGGCTAATAAGGTACAAATCCTTGCAAAGCAGCCGAAGCGCAAGGGGCTACTTCACCTGTTTGGCCTCAACTTGGCACTCCAGCCCAGGACTAGTCCTCCGCAGAGACCGTGGGGTTTACGGCGCACTTACGCAGGAGGCGACAAGTGATGGAGGGCAAACTTGCTAATCTTCGCACTCAAACGACGCAATTAGTGGGATCGAGCGCTCTAACACAAAACTCCTTTCCTTCCAGATCAAAAAGGTCACGTGGTGATTGAGATACAAAAAGGTTGTTGGGCAGGATATCCGATATTAGTTGATTTTAAAGAATCAAACTTTAATTAGTCAATTTGATAGATTTACCAAATTAATTAAACGTTGCTTGTTGAAATGATGTTAAAACGGAAGTCTGTGTTTCGGTATAGACGATTCAGTCGACAAAGGCAACGTACATGCTTGCGTCATTTTATGTGATTATTCAAATAAAATTCGTGCACTCGGATAACCTATATTCTTCAACGATCAAACATGTCATTGGGTCAATGCAATAAAAAAAACCCATTTAATCGCAGTTTTGTGCACCACGGAACTCGGCCCCGGAGACACTGTGAACATTTCAGTTCATTGCATGTTTTACGACAATAGTTTCTTTCACAAATAATGATCCGATAAAAAGCACATCCCGAAATACGATGTTCATGTACACATCAACATTCGTTCTACAGAATGAAAGCACCGCATGAGACACACATAGCAGGTATGGAACCTCGGGGGGGGGTGGGGGTGGGGTGGGGGGACGGTGTCGTTGGAGGGTGTGTGTGTGTGTGTCGTGTGCGTGTTTGTGTATGTGTATGTGTATATATATGTGTGTGTGTGTGTGTAAGTAATGTCTGTGTAGTGTGTGCGTGTGTAGTGTGTATGTAGTGTGTGTGTAGTGTTTATGTAGTGTGTATGTAGTGTGTGTGTGTGTGTGAAGTGTACGTGTGTGTGTTGTGCGTGTGTGTATAAGTGTGTGTGTAAGTGTGTGTGTGTGTGTATAAGTGTGTGTGTGTGAGTATGTGTGTAGTGTATGTATGTGTGTGTGAGTAAGTGTGTGTGTGTAGTGTGTGTGTGAGTAAGTGTGTGTGTGTGTAAGTGTGTAAGTGTTTGTGTAAGTGTATGTGTGTGTGTATAAGTGTGTGTGTGAGTAATTGTGTAGTGTGTGTGTGCGTGTGAGTAAGAATGTGTGTGTGTGTGTGTGTGTGTGAGTAAGAATGTGTATGTGTGTGTGTGTGCCTGCGTGTTAGTGTGTGTGTGTATGTGTGCGTGTGTATGTGTAGTGTGTATGTAGTGTGTGTGTGTGTGTGAAGTGTACGTGTGTGTGTTGTGTGTGCGTGTGCGTGTGTGTATAAGTGTGTGTGTGAGTAAGTGTGTGTGTGTGTGTGTATAAGTGTGTGTGTGTGAGTATGTGTGTAGTGTATGTATGTGTGTGTGAGTAAGTGTGTGTGTGTAGTGTGTGTGTGAGTAAGTGTGTGTGTGTGTAAGTGTGTGTGTGTAAGTGTATGTGTGTGTGTGTATAAGTGTGTGTGTGTGTGTGAGTAATTGTGTAGTGTGTGTGCGTGTGAGTAAGAATGTGTGTATGTGTGTGTGTGAGCAAGAATGTGTATGTGTGTGTGTGTGTGTGTGTGCCTGCGTGTTAGTGTGTGTGTGTATGTGTGCGTGTGTATGTGTGTGTGCGCGCGTGCGTGTGTATGTGCATGCATGCGTGCATATTTGCGTGTATGTATGTGTGTGCGTGTGGATGCGTGCATGAGGGTGCGTGTGTGCGTGTGTGTAAGTGTACGTGTTAGTGTGTGTGTAAGTGTGTGTGTGTGTATGCGCGTGCGTGTGTGTATGTGTGCGTGTGCGCATATGTATGTATGTACGTGTGTTTGTGTGTGTGTGTGTGTGTGTGTGTGTGTGTGTGTGTGTGACACTCAATTCGAGAAAGGATGTTATGTACATCGAACATTATGATGTTAGCGTTGTCACAAGATGTATACGTGTTTCTCTCTTTTGTTAGAAATTGATCTGTCCCGAAAGTCACAGTCAGGGATGGAATTATTTATTCTAGCGGCGGGAAGCGCTTTTTCTAAACGTTCACCAGTTTGAGTAAACATGTTTTGACTAGCAACACGAGTGATTAAGAATGATTTTAAAGCAAGAGAAAGAGAGAGAGAGAGAGAGAGAGAGAGAGAGAGAGAGAGAGAGAGAGAGAGAGAGAGAGAGAGGGAGAGAGAGAGAGAGAGAGAGAGAGAGAGAGAGAGAGAGAGAGAGAGAGAGAGAAAGAAAGAGAGAGAGAGAGAAAGAAAGAGAGAGAGAGAGAGAGAGAGAGCACTTCCATGCTAATTAGTAGAAGAAAAGACATAGGTTTCCTATAGCTGTGCACTGAAGGCTTACTCGAAATATTCTGTTTGTCAAATCTCCATGGTTAAAACGGAGGACATCTCCTAAAGGGTCATCACCCTAACAAAAACAAAATGTTCGTTGCTGATTTTATTACAAGTTCTAATATCTAAAGCTTCAAATCCGTGCGGTAACAAAAGTCTGCGTAAATAATTGACTTTGAGGCGTATACATTCAACTTGGTTCCGAACAATCGCGGCTTGAAATTCCTGTCATTCGCACCGGGGGAACCATAGCGGGACGTTCCATTGCAGACCTCGTAGACCATCATGCGTGCACCGGTGTAAGACCCCAGCCATCCAGTGGGTCACTAGAACACGGCCCCTATGAACTCCTCGCATGACACCCACAAGTGGGGCCTCTGTGCAGAGTTCCTTCATTGCCTGCTTGTCAACAGCGTGTCGTCTCTCCAGTTCATCCAACTCAGCAGTTCTGCACAGTTTGCAAGCAGGGATCTCGAGGGTCTGAGAGACGTCTTCAGCATAGAATGCACAGCACACGACCGGTGAAAATGCCTTCGCGCCAGATTTACCAGAGAAGGCGAAAGCTTGTGCAGGCTGGCTCGACTGGTTCTTGAAACGGGCCTGATGTTGGTTTAGCCGAGGAGAAACATTGACGAGAGTTTATGTAGCATCTGGAAAGAACACATCGCACTCCGACCTAAGACGTACGGTCAGGTGGCCGTTTGCTTCGTTGGTCTTCGCTGAGGCTCGAGTACATTTCTGCAGTGAGTGTTTGTGCCGGGGTTGAGTTCTGGCATTTTGGACGCAGAAAAAATGTTTCTGAGTATTTTTTCACCCTTGTTGGTAAAAGTGCATCATGTTTGATTTACAGTTACTATAAAATGTCAAGCATGGAGAAAATGTGAGTGCCAGATTTTCTTCCACCCTTGTGCGATAGACATTAATTTCAGAAAAGAGGTGGGCGAAATACGTTAATGTTGTAATTTTGGGAGAGCAGGTTTTGTCAGCCTGAGCGTTTTTTGTGTTTACTCTCTCTCTCTCTCTCTCTCTCTCTCTCTCTCTCTCTCTCTCTCTCTCTCTCTCTCTCTCTCATTTTATAAATTGTTGTTGTTGTTGTTGTTCTTCTTCTTCTTCTTCTTCTTCTTCTTCTTCTTCTTCTTCTTCTTCTTCTTCTTCTTCTTCTTCTTCTTCTTCTTCTTCTTCTTCTTCTTCTTCTTCTTCTTCATCTTCTTCTTCCTCCTCCTCCTCCTCCTCCTCCTCCTCCTCCTCCTCCTCCTCCTCCTCCTCCTCCTCCTCCTCCTCCTCCTCCTCCTCCTCCTCCTCCTCCTCCTCCTCCTCCTCCTCCTCCTCCTCCTCCTCCTCCTCCTCCTCCTCTTCCTCCTCTTCATCCTCCTCCTCCTCTTCCTCTTACTCCTCCTCCTCCTCCTCCTCCTCCTCTTACTCCTCCTCCTCCTCCTCCTCCTCCTCCTCCTCCTCCTCCTCCTCCTCCTCCTCCTCCTCCTCCTCCTCCTCCTCGTCGTCGCTGCCATCTTCTTTCTTGCTCTTGCTGACGTTGTTGTTGTTCTCGTCGTTTCTGTAAGGAACATTCATTAATTCTTGCATTGCAGTGTGCCACTTCGCACGACATAGTTCTATTGTTCTTGATGTTTCCCTGTTGTAGAAGAAAGTGGTTTCATTACAGGAGTACGTTCCACCATGATTAATGTCCTTTACGTAAAGTGCAGCCTCGGAACTCACACTGTCGCTGCAGTGCAAGGCCATTGTTTCCTTCGCGACCAGTTTGATTTGCCTGGTTTCACTCCCGGATGGTTAGACAAAGAAAATTAGGTCCCTGCCCAAGATCGCAGCTCCGAGATTCGTGCGGCATTGAACCCTGCACCTACTGGTCGCGAAACGAAAGCTAAGCACGCGTTTCTCAAGTCTCTGTATCCTAAGGGACAAATTCGAGCCTGAATCAGAAAGATCGTCGACTCATTTCGTTTATTGACGTTTCATAATCCTCCACAAATGTGAAGGAAAAACGACGTCTTCAATATCTGCACGAAAGTCGTCACCATTGCATTTTCAGGCTCGTAATTCTGCATCTTCATGCGCCACATTTGAACGCCTATTACTTTCCATTGGCTCAGTGATTCAGCACAATGCTCCACACATTCTGAACACAGAGATACTATCTCTGACACAGGTTGGTCACGTGACTTCGAATCCACATTCCAATGATTCTACCAATCAAAATTCAACATGATCAGAAGACCATTGAGAGTAAAAAGAGGCGATTCTATTTCACTCCAATTATTTATCCCGATAGATAAACACAAATTTGGTGTTCTAATAAAACTAATCTATGAGATTTTCAGGAAATCATTTGAGAACTACTTTTAGCGCGAACGTGTCTATAAGGTTGCAAGCTGCCTTGAGCACGTGCGATTGTGTATATACAGTAGTCGCCGCTTATTAAAAACACATTGGGACCGAACAAAAGTGTTTTTAATAAGCGGCGTTTATATTAACCGGCACTTCCCGCTTCACCAAGCCGTTGCGTTTCTTCCACCTGTTAAACCACCCATTTGTAGCTTTGAATTCGGAGCGACCAAGCTGGGAAGCAATCTGTTCCGCCTTCTGACACAGGATTGGGCCGTTTACAGGTGTGTTGCGTGCTTGGATAGAGTCGAACCACCGCTTTAAGCCATCTTCTGTCTCTTTATCCTTCCCGCAGCGCCGACGCTTCCTTTGGCCTTGACTGGAGCCCTCTGCGATATCAGCCCTAAGTTCATCTTCTTTTTTCAGTGTCTGGCACAGAAATGATGCCGACACACCCAAAATGTCAGCACCCTCCCTCAAACTTTTAGAATTTAGCTCTCGGTAGCGATCAAGCAAGTCCACTTTGTCTTTGGGTGTCATTTCTGTTCTTTTTCTTTTCTTTGGAGCTGAAGTTAAAGCCATTTTCTGATTCACTGCTTATCCAGCGAGACTAGACAGTGTTGAATTGACATCTGACGGTTTGCTGACAAGGTACGTGTAATCACTGTTCACACAAACGCTGAAGCGTCTTTAGTTGTCATCTAACGGTTTGCTGACAAGAATTCACAACCAGAGATCGACTCTGACCCTCCGAACTCGCTCAATGAAGTATAAATATTGCTGTTGTATTCAAAGTCCTTATAATTAGTAGAGTTCACAATATTACACTCTTGTGATTCGAATTTTACCGCATACAAGTTTTACATTCATGGGAAATCGATGTTTAGAAAATGAACTGACGGACAAATGGCTGCCAGTATGGAGTGTATCACAACAAGCGGAGGAATACACTCACGATGTGATATGGCATTCAGTGTGGCTGTTCAGAACGGTGGTATGCATGTTATGGAAGAATTTAGGCTATCACGTGACCAACCTGTTGCTGAGACTATATTCACTAGTCTCAGCCACGCTGAATGTGCTCCACATTGAAAACAGTAGTTTAAATTATCAACATGTACAATGAGTCCAAAACGTTTGTAGTCATCCAAACCCTCTATTGGGGATGGAAAATTACGATTTTATCGACTACATTTTTTGTAAGTCCACACAGTTTGAGCTTAATCGATTATTCTTCTGCTCAAAACGATGGGAAAGATCACCTAAAGAGCAAAGAAGTAGGGTTAACCTCCCTCACTTAGTAGTAATATATTCATCGTCTCCTTCGGAATGCAGCAGTCACAGTTTCACTACAATTGTACTGCGCGGTGAAAACACAGTCTCCCCTCTGGGCTGTATGGAGAGAGATAGAGACACGCTTTCCCATGGTCCAGATGCTGTTCCGCTGTTGACTCAGGTGTCTGCTGCCAGGCCAGGCAGCGTGAGAGGAGGCAAGCGATGGGGGAGAACAAGCCAAGCCAAGACAGAGACAGGAAACAATCCAGGTCACATTAATATTCATCATTGAAGGGAAAAGTGTCCCCGTTTCTGGCCAGAGCACTTGATGCGTGGAGATGTTTCTTCGCAAAGACATCGTGTGCTCACCAAGGTCCTTGTCAGAAAACTTGAAAACCGTCAACCTTCCCAGGTGACAAAGACAAAAGACGTTCTGCTTGAACTGTGAGGGAATTTACCTTTCGCATAGCTCTACCCTCAGCCGAATCTGGGACACACAGTGCTCTACTGAGACGTTGAAAACTGTTGAAAACTGCTGTCATACACTATTTCCGTCGACGATCACTGGGGATATCGGTTGTGATCGACCTACATACCCCACGTACACGTTGCGATCATGGCGGTGTTTTTACTTCCCTGGAGTGTAGGCACGATATATTTCTCAACACAAATCAGCTTGTCTCAGAAACACCACGTGGTAACTGCATGACGAGTACATGTACACGGACGCCGATTGGCTGGCGATGCGCGCGGTGGGCGGTCCTGCGAACCGTTAATTGTCCGCATACTGTCATTTGCTAGAAACTGAATTTTGACAGGGTAATGGAGTTAAGCAGAGATGAAGAATAGAACAGAAAATTGGTGGCGAGAAATATGAAGAGGGGAGAGAATTTCTTGAGGGGAAATTTTGAACGAAAATATTTGTTGAGAGAATGCAATATCGGACTGATGCTAATCTACGTAGATATTAATTAATGTCAAAGAAAAAGACTGTAGTAAATACAAATTAAATATATTTTTGTGCCGATTCAGCTCCTTGATGTATATGGTGTTAATTGGTAATTTAACGACAGATTCCTTGGTGTAGAAATTTTACAGGTTGACATATCAAAACGCATTACCTAAGGTTCTTTCCATGTTGCGTCAAAAGAACATAACAGTAGAATATAAGGTATTGTTTCTGACTGAAACCCCATCTTATCAATGATATTTTCCGGGAGGAAATCGAAGCAAACTCCACGACTGACGGGCGACCGCGTATGCAAGCGCACAACCTCGTATGCAAGCGCACAAATAGATGCTCATAAACACATACACAGATAAACACACACATTCACACACACACGTACACCACGCGCGCACACACACACACACACACACACACACACACACACACACACACACACACACACACACACACACACATTTAAACACCTGCACGGCAGCGCCTGAAACTTGGTGCGCAATATGTAGAACCATTAGGAACATTCGTACGCAATTTGGAACGACTACAATCCTCACAGCCCCCTCCACCCCCCCACCCCCCTTACCACTCCCCCTCCCCCCAGTCCTCCCCCCCTCACTCCCACCCTCCTTTCCAAGTGATTATGAGTGACTGTTCGGACGCGGCCACAGAAAGCGATAAATGCGTTCCTATTATTTAAACAGTACTAATAAACCAGGGCCACTCATAATAATTAGAAACTAATTAAACTAAAAGTCCATCCTCGATATATGCAACGCCTAACAGACTCAGCGAAGTGGGGAAAAAAATGTGGTTGAATATTTTAGTATTCTGCACGATTGACTATTGCAAAAAAAGGATAGTTGTATGTCAGATTCAATTATAATCTCATGCCTACATATACAGTTGCAAAAAAACTCTTGAGGCTTTTGTATGGGAAGATTTCATGCAATCACAGGCCCAGACGTAAGTAATTTGTTCCTAAATGAGCTATGACAAACAACAGAGCTTTTCCTTTCGTCTGCCTTCTGCCAAAAATATGAAAAGTGATGAAATTAAGATAGAATGAAAACATGGATGCATGCAATGGTGCAACATCTCCGCTACTAACATTTGAGCATCTACATGTATTTCCTAGTATTGGGCCGAAATGATGTAAATAGTTTGACTGCTGTCGTGTGTAGAAAAGCTTATGCAACAAAATTCATATAAATTTGCCAACTTCATTGCATACGTATTATCATGGCACGAGCATCATTTGTACAAATTGCTCACCATTATTCATACATGCTTAAAAAGTGCACCTATTCCTTTTCTGGATGAACAGTTTTATAGACTACAAAACAACAAAATCTAGACGCTTCATTGCATTTTATTTTCTTCAGTAAGTTTAAGAATTTTTTTCTCATGATAAATTAACAATGTCGAAAACTACTCCTCGTCGTTTCACTACAATCTGTTTGCCGAGTTTATGAATGTGAATGTGAGCAAGCATGAGTACATACAAGCACGCACTTCATGTACGTACAAATAAACACACATAACACACACACACACACACACACACACACACATACACACACACACAGACACACACACACACACACACACACACACACACACACACACACACACACACACACACACACACACACACACACACACACACACACACACACACACACACACAAATGTCATATTGCGTCGAAGTAGTCATCTTTCTATTTAAAAAAAACTCTTTCGGTCTGATTTTGTAACCAACCCTTTGTGAAAATAGCGTGTGTAATGTTTGGCTGGCATTTGCAAATCTGTGGGCAGGCGGTCAGCGAGCTTGACCTGCGGTCCCTTGCGGCTAGTGCTGTGGAGGCTGCACGGTTCCTGGTGCTCCATCCGTCAACAAGGTGCTTTACTCACATTGTATCTCCTCACCCAGGAGTAAAACCGGGTACCTGTGAGGGATGTGATAGCCCCTTGTGGCGAGCTTAACTCTTGTATGCAGTCATGTGCCAGTATTGGGTTGGAATACTCCCCAGGGAGTGGAATTGGTACTGGTCCCTAACTGTGTGCATGTACGCTGTCCGTCGCTGTGTTTGTTGTCAGGTGCCAGAGAAAGATGGATCAAGAGGCCCAGTGATTCGGGGGGAAGTTGTAAAGCAGTTAGAGCTTCAGACAATGGTGATAAGTCGCTATATAAAACCATACCTATTACGTTTACCTTTAACTTAAAGTAAAGAACGAGATTATTTTCAACGACTGGAGTTCAAGATCCGTGTAAAACTCACCGCACAGAAGTACCTGTAAGTGCATCTTTGTACTTGTCACAGACGAAGACTTGATCGAAATTTTGTGGGGTTTTCATATTGAACATCGAATTATTGGTCCGTTTCAACATTCATCATCGTTTTAACAAACTGCCAAAAACTGTGCTTTTTTCGTCGTATGTAAAATTTTCAATCACAAAATGTGCACAAAGACACAAAAGTTTTAGGCAGGAAGAAAATTGAGCGAGTGGACATATCAAGAATAAACGCGTTTAAATATGAATTGTCAGTTTTAGCACCTACATTTCTTCTCTCTCAAGTTAAGCAAGCCACGTTCAACCGTTACGCCTAGACCACGGGTGAAGGGTTGTATTTGTTCATACCCTGAGGAAGTCTGCTCTGTGAAATTAATTTACTCTTCGTGTTCAGACAGCGTCTGCAAAGGAACTCTGGCGCAGAAATTCCGGCGATAGGCAAACAATGAATCTTTTCTACTCGTGTGTTTTCCCGAAAACACCCATATCATGACAAAGCCTACAGCTACAAACGGCAAAAGATGAGCTGTTTGCACAAGTTTTCCTCCTTCCCTGTCCGGGTCATGCGAGGTTTCTAAAACACTGGCATCCGCAAAACTCCCGAGTTTTTGTCTGTCAACTGTTGAGAGAACAGAACCGGTTTCCTCTGAAATGACCAAGCCAACATCTATACGATGTCATTTGAGCAGGAGCCAGACGGGCATATTCTTGTTGAATTAAACTCGCGATAAGTCCTCACCTAAAATGCACTTTTGATTGTTCTCCAAGCAGTTGATTCTTTTCTATATTTACGAAAACAGTAAAAAAACAATCTCTCAGCATCATTTATTAAATTTGCATTTCATGTTTGAATGACCAAAGTCGTAGTCAGTCCTCAGCATATTTATTGCAAAATATGCTGCACGAGATATTTCTGGTATGTCTACAAACACCATGTCCTTTATTTTAGTGTCTTCTATAACCTATTTTCTTAATAGCTATTGGAGTATATTATGGTCATTTTCTGCAGATTAACACCATACATACAGGCCTGTCGGCACCTACAATGCAACATTTTACATTAAGCAGTGATATATTCTCTCAGTTTTGCAGTGTAGAAGGCAGAAGAGAGAGTGAGGAGAACGACAAGGACGAAAAGAAGGAAACGAGGAGAAAGACGACGACGACGGCGGCGGCGGTGGCGGCGGGGGGGGGGGGGGGGGGGGGGGGGGGGGGGAGGGGGGGGGATTGGAGGAGGCGGTGAGGGTAGTGGTGGTGATTATAATCGCGGCGATAAATAGAATGGAGGGGTTAGTCTGGGGGAGCTCATTATCTGTTTTCAGAAAGTACCCTCAATATTTCAAGTTTTCACGTCATACAATTGAACGCTCAGAACTTGTTAAATTATGAAACTCCGCAAAAAGTAGTAACTCTTCTCTTAAAGAGATGATAAAGATGATGATGACGACAACGCCGTTGATGATGATGATGATGATGATGATGATGATGATGATGATGATGATGATGATGACGTTAATATCATTATTACGATGCAAGTGTATGCAATAGCTTCAGACGTAAATTTTATCAACACTCGAGTCTATTCGACATGCATCTAATGTCTCTGACTGACCAACTTGTAACATACATGCACATAATTTATCTAGAAGTTAATTCGCTTCCTCTGTCTGACCTGTTGGCTTTCATGGATGTTTAGAGCATTACGATTCGGAATATTTGGCGAGGGATTCTACTCTAACCACCCCCCCCCCCCCGTTTTCCCCCTACCCTCCGTAACACCCCCCTCCAAAAAAGTATTTTACCCAATGCTCTGTGACTTGCATGAAATGGGTACGAATATGAAGCAGTACCCTTTACTGGACTGGCACCGCTGGCGTGTCTGGAAACCGCGTGATGAATGTCTTCATTATTTGCTGTATTTTTATGTATGTTGCTTGTTTAAAAATCACATTTTTATATAAAAAGCAATAAATGCATCATTTGTCAAAAGACATTTCCTTTCTTTCCTTTCCCTCTACCCCCGTCCCTCCCTCCCCTCTGCAATCTCCCCCCAAAACAAACAAACAAACAAAAGAAAAAGAAAACCCACACCATTAAACACACTACTTCAGATATTGCTTACTGCTGAAGATAAAACTCTAAGAGAAAATATATGCAATATATACATTCTACGAACATTGCTTGTACGTTACATTCAAGATCCTTGGGGGGAAAAGCCCGAGCATCTCCGTCTGAAGCAAGAGGACGTTAGTTTGGTTAATCTAGCTTCATTTGTTTTAATACTCGAGCCACAACAAAACGTTTCTTCTAGCTGAGTGGTAACGTCCATGTGCTATGCTTAGGATGTATTGCAGTTTATTAATATATTGAATTATGCAGCCCGCGTTTCAGGTGACCCCCAGTATTTGAACTTCAACAGTGGCACTTCTAAAAGACCTTGGTCTTTCTTAAGCTGGCAAGCAGAAGGGCGGTGCAACTCGACCACATCAAAGGACCCGCCAGTGCATTCGACGACAAGTACTCAGGGTCTTATTGCGACTTTCGTTTGTCAGCAGGGACTCACGCCAACGGAGAGTTGGTTGATGCGCACTAATTGACACTGTCCAATTGTTTTGGAAGAATCCCTACCAAGGCGGCTTGTTTGGAATCGGATGAGCGATGATGTATTCCAAATCCTGGCGGGACGGCCTAAGCTTAGAGGTCCAGACTTGGCAAAAGAGCCGCTTTGAAGTAGAAAGTTTGCGCTGGTTGTATTGCAAGGCGTCGTGTTTGATGAACGCACGAGCCATGTAGGTACAACTCTAATTGCCTCAAGATTCAGATCAAGTGATTGCGGAGACAGTATGGATTAACTTCAATGTCAGAGCAGAGCAGTTCAGAAAGACTTCTCGAAATTAAAATGCTGCAAGCAGTCACTCAACGAGGATGACATCCTCAAAGAGAAATGTTTGATCTCTTCTAGATTCTTCCTTAACTCCACCCCCATTCCACTCTTGAGCCAAAGAGCATTTCATTACCTCGGACCCTCCCTTCATCCAGGATTCATTAGAGTGTGCTCAAAATGCATAAGTAACTGAGTCTTTTCTTTGGCGATAGGGCTTGTCACAGAAACAACGACGACGACGACGACGACGACGACGATGATTGATGATGATGATGATGATGATGATGGTGATGATGATGATGATGATGATGATGGTGATGATGATGATGATGATGATGATGATGATGATGATGATGATGATGATGATGATGATGATGATAATGATGATGATAATGATGATGATCTTTATTTTGCCAATTTTTCAACCGAAATTCACTGTGGAGATTTTAACCTGTTGCCACCACAGATCAGAGCCCGGAATATGTCTCACGGCTATCACATTTTCGAACCCCTCCCCAAGTTGCTATGTGGTGGACGGGTTGGCTGTCGACTGTCACGCCGACTGGCCAAAAACGTTTGCCGCATTACCAACAAAACAAAATTCTAAAACTTGGTCATCAGGGAACCTGCAACAGGCATATAATGAATGCAAACATTAAAATAAAAAATAAAATAAAAGTTAAAACCGGACGCCGCCTGCAACGAAAGAATCGGTATCTATCATATGCCTTGCTTGGTGAGGCAGTCATTGTATAAAACACGTTGACGGTGAATGCCGAATATGAGTCACACAACCCGAAACTGTTAAGTTGGAATGACTATTAGTATTCCGATCAATCAAATGCATTCATCGTATGAGAAGGTAAGTATGCTTGCAACACAGTGCTTAAGGAATCTACGGACACACATGTTTCTAATGTTCTTGCAATCTTAAAGGTAGGATACAAGGAAGAAAAATCATTTCATTGCATCACAATTATATTATTATTTTAGATCCTTCAGTTCAGAAACTAGTTACATGGGTGTTTTTGTTTATTTGTTTTATACCATCAGAAATAAACGCCGCTCAATATAGGTAGTTTAAAACTTTATAGTCTGTAGAGGAGAAGCATTCAACAGTGTGTGTGTTTTGTGGTATACATTGTGCGAAATACGAGCTTTCATGGGGGGCAAGAATATACAAAAGTATTCGAAAGTGACACTTGCAATACACCCAGCACGAAGACAATTGCAAACAAGGACTACTGTGGAAGCATACACGCGGTGCGTTGTTACTGAATAAAGTGTTTTGGTGTCAGATCGCCCTCTTCCCTTTTCTCTGCCAAAATATTTACCGTGCTGAAGTTGAACTTTTCGTTCTAGCTTTTTTTATTTTGTTGTTGTTGTTGTTGATGTTGTTTTGTTGCTGCTGCTGCTGCTGCTGTTTCTCGACATATAGTGAAAGAATTCAGCAAATTTTTCCTCGGATATTTGCAGACAGTTTCGTGTGGTGAACACATTTGTAAACATTCCTCAAACAGAATTCAAACCCACTTTCATTCAGAATTTCCACGCAAAATATGCTTCTTTTATTACAAACATAAACAAGAATGTTTAGCCCCAGATTTCTTAAATAACACCAGGCTGTACAGTTGCGTTTCGGCATGACGTAAAGCTTTTCTGTGATGAACTGTTCACCGCACTAGAAACACGCAACTTTTCATATCATCAAATTGGGAAATTGACGTAGGTATCTCTTAGATTTAAGCTATGAGTAGCTGCAAATTTCTTTGTTCATCTGGATACCTTCGTTAGCAGAGTGATATTGCTTGCAACATGCACTTACTCGATAACGTGATCTAAACTTTCGTTCTTGCCATGTGGTGGGAAGCAGACCCTGCCAATTTGGTGTGCTGAGTGTTTTGCAGTGTGGATGGATGCGGGGGCGGTAACGCTGAAATACGCTACGTCTGAAAATTGTGGGGTTCTGTAACATTTCAGTTTTCCCGCAAAATGCGTACCTCAGACATGCACTTCTTTATATTTCACATATTTGTATCTGCGGTATTTTATTGTACTAAGATGGCGTGTTCAGACATAACCCATTCAGGGCAAATCGAAAAGACCATTTTGAACCAATGATGTGCCAAGTTACTGATGACAAGCGCTTGACCATATTTTCTCTGTTTATTGCCTTAGAAATTGCCGATTTTCAAAATAAATTTACGTGTTTAATTGTTTATTTGTTTGTTTGCTTTTTAAAATAGAAAAACGATTTTGAATTTTGCACCCAAGTTTCCTGCTCGTCGTGTAGGCGCAAGAATAAAAAAAGCATATGAATGCTGTCAATACTATTACATGGGCCAAAAACACCGTTCATACTACATAAATTTAGCAATCACGTAACTCTTGAAAACCTTGGAAGGGGTGTATGGCAAACAAGTTTGGATTTCTTGATGCATTCCAGACAAGTTTATGCCAACAATGACGGGAAGTGGGACAAAGAATGTGTGTCTCTTGCAGTCGTGCGCCTGCAAGTGCCCATGTGGTGACGCTGATCTCAGTAATTCCCAAGAGAATGGAACTGTTTCAGTTCTATTCCGATCTGTAATATAGAAACACACAGGAGGCAAGGACTACTACAGTAGTAGTTCTTGACAGGAGGTCATAAATGCTTTCAAATACATTTCATTTAGCATCCTAGAGTGATTTTTTTCGCTTGAAGGAAAAGACAAAAACCTCAATCATACATGTGGATTATTTAATTCTAAGCATTTCTTATCAAAAACATCTCTGTATGGCAAATAGTTCCGAAGTTGTAACTTT
This sequence comes from Theodoxus fluviatilis, assembly GCA_034096865.1. Lineage (NCBI taxonomy): Eukaryota > Metazoa > Mollusca > Gastropoda > Cycloneritida > Neritidae > Theodoxus > Theodoxus fluviatilis. The sequence continues at coordinate 9,741 of JAWQFJ010003311.1, read as the reverse complement.
TTCAGTTTTACTCTTTGGACGAAGACTACACGCATTTTCCTAATTGTACACATTTTGATTTTCTGAGAACAATACCGAAACCATTTCCCAGGAAGGTTATGTTTGTAATGTTTCATGCCATATATTCCATACTATGACTCCGGTCTTACATACATACATACATACACACACACACACAAACACTCACACATACACATACATACATACACAGACACACACACAGACACACACACACATAATATATATATATATATATATATATATATATATATATATATATATATATATATATATATATATATATATATATATATATACGTTCATGATATTTTTGTCAGGAACATCTCATATCAAACATGGTCAAATATTTATATTGGGCAAGCCTTCTAGGAACAGTCGCTCACTCGGCCGAGATTCACGTGTCAACAACACAACGCGTCACGCTGTCTCCACTATGGGTTCAATTCAGCTCTAATGAAGTATTTCTAATTGACATAATACGATGAATTTTCCCACGCTTTTAGTTGATTCATACTTTTAGTTACAATTAGTTACAATATATATATAATTAGTTATATATATTACAATTAGTTACTATATATATATATATAAATAGTCACAATACATGCGATCAAGATGCCCGAGAATTGAATCGAAATTCTGCGACCGCCGCCTCAATTCCGCTAGTCTCGGTATGCTCAGCGCGCGTGAGTGGCTTAGACAACTTGAGATGTGTCAGATATTGTAGACTAAAGGTTGACCAACATTTTGATATTTAATAGTAAAGATACCGCCATTCGAAAAGACATTTCGGCTTTCCCAGTTTTCTAAAGCTATGTTCTCAAGATCTCTAACAGCGCAGGCAAGACATATTGGGTATGTAAATGAACTTCCATCGGTTAAGGTTACATCAAGTGACGTAATTCTAACGCCGACCGCTCCAGTATCGAAGGGAGGTGGTATCAACAAGTTTCGTGTTGCACGGCTTTTCCACAGGCGAAAGCAATAAGTACTAGTGCCTCGGATTAACGTACTGTTTCCTTTTGTATCCAGGCCATTATAAATGAAATATACACAACAAACTTCGCGATAAGGAACCAAAATGTATTATCAACATGTTTTTGATTCAGTTCCACGGCAGAAAAACGGTATTGTGTAGCAAATTCAGCACGGAGAACCGTTTACAGCAGGGACTTTAGGATGCCGTACCTAATTCCAGCCACGTTCAGTCCGCTCACCCGCCCCCCCCCCCCCCCCCCCCCCCCCCTCACCACCCCTAACCCTCACTCCCCTGAAATCTGCAACGCGACAAAGTCTTCAAAGACTGTTTCCTTTTCTGGCATTCTTCATCATTAAAAGAATGTCTAGTTCTATTAATATGTATCGTTATTACGGCACTTTTGTACGCTTGCCCGAGGGTGCCATGCGCAGTTTGAATATTCCTTCGTTTTCCCGGTTCTTGAAGGAGTTATATATCAGTCAAATGGCACAGTCACGTCTACTTACTTTCACTGTACTTTGTGCACAGAAGCCTCAGAAAGATAATGATAAAATCGAAGCAAATTGTTTGAAAAGAGGTTGCTAAATTTGTCGGGGACGGTATTGCAGCAACAACAAAAATCTTTCATTTTGACGACAGTTACAGTTACCCTGGAAATCCGAAATTCAAGAACTCTGTAGTTATTATATCAATAGTTATTTTAAAGATACGCAATCAATTCTTCTAGGTGAGATATATGCCAAAATAAGTGTGGATTAAAGCGAACTTTGAGTGTACTATTCTACGTATTAGAGTAATTAATTTGACATTTTTACTATATTAACGACGTGACAGAAGCGAAAAAGATCATTAACGACACGTCACGCTTGTATTCAAAATATTTGACCAGGAGAGTACGGTTGAAAAAGAACAGTCTTACGGGATTTTTCTGCCACACATGTTCCAACAACGAGCAACAACAACGGGTACGACAACAACGTCGACGACAACAATGACGACGTCGACGACAATGACAACGACGACGACGACGACGATGACGATGACGATGATGATGATGATGCAGCTCGATGATGATGATGATGATGATGATGATGATGATGATGATGATGATGATGATGATGATGATGATGATGATGACAGTACATACAGTGACTTTTATCGTTGCGGTACATTGTAGAAAGCGACAGCGTGACTTGTACACCCGACCCCAGAGGGCTGGGGGAGGCGACAGAGTCACGGCGTCTTCCTGCGCCATTCGCAAGAAGCGATTGCGAAGGGAAATCTTAACTTGCCTTTCTCTTACCTGATTCAACTCTAGGGATTATTGTAATAGGTGACCTTACACAGCCTAAAAAAGCTCACCGACCACAACACTCCATTCCGTCCATATATTCATCAATCCACCTCTCACGCTCAAAGATTGGTCATTAGTGCCTAAAGGGCAATCAAAATGCTTAAGATCTAACTACGCTGCACAAGCATACCGACAAACGTCACAGTGCAAACAGCATTGTGCAGCGTGTCTCCTTTCCATGGTTCATGCAAGATATGTGCCAAGGTCAGGCTTCTAGATGATTTAATAATGTGTTTTCTCAGGGCCAGAGACTGTGTTTGGTGAGAGAGCGTCCGGGATTTTTTAAAGCATTTCTTTTTCATGACACCAATTAGTCTCGTTCTCGATTTGGAGTCAAGTTGACGAGGTTAAAAGGTCAGGCCATGCGCTGTGCCGAACATATTTGTATTTCATAACCATGTTTGAAGAAAGTGATTTTTGTTTTTAAAAAACCTTGTTGTCGTGGAAAGAACGGGTGCAAAGTCAAGCTAAAAATGTGTTTCCACGCAATTTGATGGGGGAAAAACTGCTTGCACAGCCCTGGTTCCTTCTCTTGAGTTTGAACACATTGTGTTTTAATGGAAGCGAATAAAAAGTACAGAATAATACGTCTAACGTTAACCTGGAAGATCAAAGAGAGAGAGAGAGAGAGAGAGAGAGAGAGAGAGAGAGAGAGAGAGGCAGAGAGAGAGATAGATAGATATATAGATAGATAGATAGATAGATAGATAGAGAGAGAGAGAGAGAGAGAGAGAGAGAGAGAGAGAGAGAGAGAGCTATTGCGTCCTCCTCGTTGGCGTCCTCCTCCTCCTCCTCCTCCTCCTCCCCCTCCTCCTCCTCCTCCTTCTCCTCCTCCTCCTCCTCCTCCTCCTCTTCCTCCTCCTCCTCCTCCTCCTCCTCCTCCTCCTCCTCCTCCTCCTCCTCCTCCTCCTCCTCCTCCTCCTCCTCCTCCTCCTCCTCCTCCTCCTCCTCCTCCTCCTCCTCCTCCTCCTCCTCCTCCTCATATCATTATCATATCATATCATCATCATTTCATCATCATCATCATCATCATCATCATCATCATCATCATCATCATCATCATCATCATCATATCATCATCATCATCATCATCATCATCATCATCATCATCACAACCACCATTGTTATTGCTGTTGTTATTTTTTTAGTATGTAGTTTTAGGAGATTGTAACCACAGGAGAGCTATGATAATTCCTGGAGAGGGACTTATTCACCAAAGTTCATCCAAAAAGAGTCTTTAAAAATCTTTCTTATTCATTGTGGTACTTATTTCAATATTTTCGAACGGTGAATAATATGTCTGGCTCATTTAGTACGATCGCACTCTAGTCATCTTGGGACTGTGAGAGCATGCGAGAGGGTCATCCGAAAGCCGAGGAAAGAAGCAAGTGGGATTTTATGTTGACTGTGCACAACGTGCCGTGCATGGACCTCTTCTCTCGACCACAGGTAGAATGCTCCCAGTCAGGGGCGCTCCTCTGTCAACAATCCTTCTTACCTCCTCCATGGTAAACAAAACGTACATGAAAGTGTTCATAGGAATCCTGCCACCCCTCTCTTCATATCTTCAGCCGTATCATTTTTGTATTGTCTTTTTTGTCCCTTGGACTCTCTCTCTCTCTCTCTCTCTCTCTCTCTCTCTCTCTCTCTCTCTCTCTCTCTCTCTCTCTCTCTCTCTCTCTCTCTCTCTCTCTCTCTCTCTCTCTCTCTCTCGCTCTTTCGTCCTCGCTCGCTCACTATCATATTACGAGATACCGATACAAATAGACATTTCATGGAGTGTGACCACACGATGGCATTACACTGATTGACGACATGAACAAATAGAACAGAATTCTAAATTGGTGCATTGATATGGAGGTACAGTAGAAATGTTATCATTGAACTGAAAGAATATGCATTTTCGACCATACATCTGAATGTCTATTGTACGACACACTGTTGTGTGTGTGTGTGTGTGTGTGTATGTGTGTGTGTGTTGTTACGAACGGGGCTCTTTATCTCCCATTCAAGAGAGATTCGTCTAGGGGTTTTTCTTTCCGTTCCATAACATTCTTTCATTCATTCCATGCCATGCAAGTGAACAAGACCGTACAGAGGAGAAAGTGTGGATAGAACTTTAAAGATGACTTTTAATAATGCAGGTGAAATGATAATTCTTAATGTAACTAATTTAAGGTATCGAAATGTAAGGTTTAGCCAGCCAGCTTTTGTGATACAACTTATCTGATTGAGTCAGTCTCTGCTGACCGCCGTTGAATGAAGTGTCTTTCTGACAGGGTGAAGAAACGGTGGGCCATTAATTGGGTGATTTAGAGCCGGGTCAGGACTCGTTGAAGCGTGAGGCTGGTGGAAGGGAGGGTTCCATCTTTCGTCTCCCCTCCTAGGTGAAACGTGGAGTAGGTCAGGCGTAGCGTGGTCAGTTGCCTCGTCATGGCGGTTGGCGTGGGGGCGGGCGTTGAGACTTGAACCGTGGGCAGGCGGGGGTCGGGGCTAATCAGGCATGACTGCCTGATGCTCTCTCGGCTGGGCGGCGGATTCGCATTCCGTCCCCTCTGGTTGACCTCCAGCGCTTTCCGTCGCACGGTCAGGTGCGGCGGGCAGGTGTGGCGCGAGGTGTTGGCAGGAAGAGAGAGAGGGAGAGGGTCGGGGAGGGTTTTATAGATGCACTCAGTGTCCGGTGCTGACCAATCGCGCTCCAGACGCCATCTTGCCCTCATCACGAGACCCCGGTCATGGGACCTTGTTTACTAGTGGGGTTCCTTTGTCTGCTATGGTCACGAGTTGTTGACCAAGCGATCTGCGTCACGAGGCCGTCATCACGAGACTGGGCCTTTTGTTCCCCACACTGACCAGTCCTATTTTTGGCACAGGCTCTACGCAGTAGAAACGTTCAAATCTCCTTTGTCCTTTTCAAAATCCCACCCTGACACAATTTCCTAACTGCTGGCTGGGTTATCTAAAGCTAGATTTGAGAACTGGCTGGCTCAAATACTTATTCATTTAACTAACTCACAACAAAATCTCTCCATTCATCACACCTCCACACCTAAAAGTCGTGAATTACAGGGGATTTGGAATTCACGATGAGTGGGCAAATATATCTATTGAATCAACTTAAGCAAAAACATCTCTATTCATGACATCCCTACACCTAATGTCGTGAATTACAGGGGATTTGGAATTCACGATGGGGGTAATTGACTATTCAACACATCGTTAGTCTACTTCATATAAGGTTGTAACCTTCTCTGACAGTTACATATTTTCTAATCACTATCCATTGTGAATACATCAATACAGTGGCATGCAAAGACAGAAAGGGGAAAACACAGGAGGATAGACACATGTTTGCTTCTACCTGTGAAAGGTTACATATGTCTCTGGTCGTAGTCGTCAGCTAGTGAACTATAGGTCTAGTCAGACAGACATATCCATTTTCTCATCCCCATTCGACCATTCCTCCAAGTTCAGACTTCTCTTCCTTTCTTCCGTTTCTTCCATTCACGCCCTCTTCTCCCTCTCTGCTTTGCCTCGCCGGGACAGTCATTAACACGCACTGTCCACCCGCCACCTGGGGTCTCCCTGGGCTCGGCACTTTCCATCCCTGTCTCTACACGAGATTCAGTCCTCACCTCCCTCTTGCAGTCCTCCATGGCCACATGGGGCTGTAGTACACTCATCATTCCTTCAACTGTCCTCTCCTCCTCTTCTTTCACACACACGTCTCTTCGTTCCACTGTCACCACTGGGAAAGGCACACATTTCTCACCTCCTAAGCTAGCTTCAGGCACTCTCCTCAATTGGACATCTCGCCGTGGATAGCGTTTGCTCGATACGCTTCTCTGGTATCTCTCACTCTCCATCCCAGCGTGGTCACTCTCGCTGCCCTCTCCTGCCCTGTCACCCTCCATGACATTCACACCACTATCGGCAGGAACCGATAAACACAGACACGCTCTCACGCTTGCCTGGTTTTCTCTCTCCATTTGCATCAACACTTCTTCTCTGTCTCCTCTCTCCACTTGCACTACTTCCTTGCTGGAGTTTCCCTCTACTGGGGTGCCGGTACTGGCGCCCACCTCTGTACTCCCCTCTGATCTCTGGCTAGGTACGTCACTGTCCTGCCCTGTATCTGACCCTTCCTTTCGACTCCCGTCGCTGACTTCTGTGTCCGACTTCTCTGTCTGACTCCTGTCTCTGACCTCTAGGTCTGATTTCTCTCCTCGGACTACTGTCTCTACATTCTCTCCTAGGGAGGTCTCCGAGATATCTGTCTCTCTTTCTGCTTCTCTTCCACGCGCACGTGTCACCTCACATGCTGAGAAACCTGTCTCCTTCTCCCTATCTACTGTCACCACCTGGGGTGAGGTTAGGGTTAGCTCGACCTGCCTGGCAGGTGGCACTAGGTCATTACCCAAAATGACGTCAAAGCTTCCACAGCCTATCATCCCATCTAGAACTGCTACTTGCACCGTTCCTGAGACTAGAGCGCTCTCTATCTCTACCTGATGGGTGGGAACGTATTTCCCGACTCCAGGAATGATTCCTGACAACCAAGTCCTCCTGTCTGTCTCTCGGCTATTGAACGGCAGTACATCACCGCGCACTATCGTCACATTCGCGCCAGTATCTCTAAGCATTCGGACACGTTGCTTCGTTCCGCCTGGCAATCCTATCAGTCCTTGACTGATGTAAGGATCGAATTCCCCTCTCGGTCCGAGACCGGTGATCGGGCGAGATTCGTCTCCTTTAGTGGGTTCTACACCCTCCCTGCCTAGCCACTGCATTTTGGGCTGCTCCCTGAACACGCGACACACAAACATAGACTGAGACGTTGGTTGGTTAAGACGGCAATCTCTGGAGAAATGGCCGAATTCCTTACATCGATAGCATTGGATCTGGGAAAGGTCTATCCCTTCCCGTTTCTCTCCACCCTGGTTCCTATGCCCTGCATGGCTCCCTCGACTATGACTTCCATTCCTAGAATGGTCATATGCCTTCTGATGAGGTTTCCCACCTCCGAACTTCCCTTGTGCTGGAGAATTCCCTCTCCCTGCATTCCCTACTTGGCAGTGCACTGCCGCGTACGTGTCGCATACCGTAGCGGCCTGATCTAGGGTTTCTACCCTGCGGTCTGACAGATGCATCCTGAGATCGTCAGTCACCCTCTCATGAAACGCCTCCATGAGCATTGTCTCCCTGAGCTTCTCATAGCTATTTCCCACCTCTTCTGCCCGTAACCACCTGTCAAACGTGGTTCTTAGATCATGTGCAAATTCCCTGAAAGTTTTTCTCTCTGCTTTCTGCAGGCTACGGAATTTCTTCCTATAGCTTTCAGGTACGAGTTGGTACTCCCTCAGGATAGCTTCCTTCACTCTCACATAGTCCTGACTGTCTTCTGTAGTTAGGGAAACAAAAACGTCGCGTGCTTTTCCTACTAGCACGGACTGTAGGAGTGCTGTCCACTTTGCTCTGGGCCAGTTCCAGGTGATAGCAGTCTTCTCAAAATACTCAAAGTAGCTTTCCAGATTTGCCTCATCAAATGCTGGAACTTTGTCTACCTTCACGGTGACCGACTCACGGCTGCTACTATCACTGGATTCTCTCCTATCTCTGGATTGTAGTTCTAGTTCTCTAAGCTTGACTTCTTTCTGCGTCTCTAGCTCCATCTGTCTCAGTGCCATCTCCTGTTGCTTTAGTGCTAGTTCCTGCTGCTTCATTTCCATCTGTCTGAGTGCCAACTCGTGCTGCATCTCAAGCTTCCTAAGTTCTAATGGATCTGGCCTGCTTGCCAGTCCATTTCTACTCCCTGGTGTCGAACGACCAGAATTTTGACCTTCTTGTTCTTCTGCTTGATTTAGACTTGCCATGTTAAAATCAAGTTCTGCCTCCTTCCCTGAATCTACAAGAATTTCCTTGTTTCTCAGACCCTCTATCAATTGTGCTCTGATGATATCAACCCTCCCTTTTTTGATACTGATTTCAAAGTGCTCGGCAATCTGCAACAATTCTTTCTTTGTGGCTTTACTTAGGATTTGTACATCTACGTTTGTGATAAAATTCGTGACTGTGTCCATGACTTATCTTCAAACTCAGCTAAGGTTGTCCAAAATTCTAATTCTTACCTGTCATCACCTAAGCAAAAATGTCACGTCGATTGTCAGTCTGATCAATACACAATGAAATGCATGAGCTCCTTTCACAGGTAAAGCAAGTCAAAGTAACAGAGTTGACAACACAATCTTTCGTTCAGAAACACAGCTCGCTCACTCTTTTCCAATAGGTCACTATTCTAGAAAAACAGTTTCTCACAGCTCAAATTTCTATTACAGTGGATGGAATGATTGATTCAAATCTCTTATGAATTTTTCAACTGTTACAAAGTTTTACTAATTGTTCAAAATCTCGGACTGAGCTACCCAATTGTTACACAATTTTACCAATGATTCAAATTCCGGACTGAGCTCCCAATTGTTACGAACGGGGCTCTTTATCTCCCATTCAAGAGAGATTCGTCTAGGGGTTTTTCTTTCCGTTCCATAACATTCTTTCATTCATTCCATGCCATGCAAGTGAACAAGACCGTACAGAGGAGAAAGTGTGGATTGAACTTTAAAGATGACTTTTAATAATGCAGGTGAAATGATAATTCTTAATGTAACTAATTTAAGGTATCGAAATGTAAGGTTTAGCCAGCCAGCTTTTGTGATACAACTTATCTGATTGAGTCAGTCTCTGCTGACCGCCGTTGAATGAAGTGTCTTTCTGACAGGGTGAAGAAACGGTGGGCCATTAATTGGGTGATTTAGAGCCGGGTCAGGACTCGTTGAAGCGTGAGGCTGGTGGAAGGGAGGGTTCCATCTTTCGTCTCCCCTCCTAGGTGAAACGTGGAGTAGGTCAGGCGTAGCGTGGTCAGTTGCCTCGTCATGGCGGTTGGCGTGGGGGCGGGCGTTGAGACTTGAACCGTGGGCAGGCGGGGGTCGGGGCTAATCAGGCATGACTGCCTGATGCTCTCTCGGCTGGGCGGCGGATTCGCATTCCGTCCCCTCTGGTTGACCTCCAGCGCTTTCCGTCGCACGGTCAGGTGCGGCGGGCAGGTGTGGCGCGAGGTGTTGGCAGGAAGAGAGAGAGGGAGAGGGTCGGGGAGGGTTTTATAGATGCACTCAGTGTCCGGTGCTGACCAATCGCGCTCCAGACGCCATCTTGCCCTCATCACGAGACCCCGGTCATGGGACCTTGTTTACTAGTGGGGTTCCTTTGTCTGCTATGGTCACGAGTTGTTGACCAAGCGATCTGCGTCACGAGGCCGTCATCACGAGACTGGGCCTTTTGTTCCCCACACTGACCAGTCCTATTTTTGGCACAGGCTCTACGCAGTAGAAAC
>JAWQFJ010003309.1:0-25641 GCA_034096865.1 Theodoxus fluviatilis | reverse complement strand
GCACTTAGATTTCTCAGAGTCACCAGTTAAACTCTCTTGTTTTTTTGTTATTCTACCCCCTCAAAATCAATCCTCTAAGTTTATCCATATTGGTTCTGTGAATCGCAGTTCTGTCATGAGATAACCACACGATGTGTAGTTTTGAATAATGAGCTTAAGGAGATAAACATGGAGGTGAGTGCATGGTTTATTTGGTGGCTAGGGGCAGACAACGCAGTTTTCGACACTACCCAGTGAGAAAAAGAGAAAGCACAAGCAACTTGGATGCATGGAGTTTTACAGCCTATCAGCCTTTGTAGGCTATGTAAGGCCATTGAGCATGAAAATCACTAGAATAGTTTAGAGTTAGCGCAAATCCAATTACGATATCCCTAGTTATTCACCTCTTACAAATTGCGTAGGGAGACGCAGTGGGTCTATTCTGACCTCCAACCCACAGGAGGTTAGACAACTGGGGGCAGCTTCAGTATCCATTGAGGATGTAGGTGCTGCCTTTCCATGCAACCACCCTGGAAGCCTGACCTCGATGACAGGACTGCAGTCACAGCAAACAAGTGTATAATACAGCTGAGCCACTCAATGCCCCCCCCATCTACCCACCCCCCATACCCCCCATCAGCTGCAACCCCTGTCTGCTGGGCTTTTGGGGCCTGCTCCAGTAGTTTAACCAGGAAGGCTCCAAGCAGCCAAAGAGGCTACCTGAGGGCATGGGGTCAAGGTCAGGTCATTCAGATCCAACTGTGCATTCAAACCGCCTCAGATGATTGACTGCCACAACTCATACACAACAATGAAGTGATTAATGACTGCCACAACTCATACACAGCAATGAAGTGATCAATGACTGCCACAACTCATACACAGCAATGAAGTGATCAATGACTGCCACAACTCATACACAATAATGAAGTGATCGATGACTGCCACAACTCATACACAGCAATGAAGTGATCAATGACTGCCACAACTCATACACAGCAATGAAGCGATCAATGACTGCCACAACTCATACACAGCAATGAAGTGATCAATGACTGCCACAACTCATACACAACAATGAAGTGTTCAATGACTGCCACAACTCATACACAGCAATGAAGCGATCAATGACTGCCACAACTCATACACAGCAATGAAGTGATCAATGACTGCCACAACTCATACACAGCAATGAAGCGATCAATGACTGCCACAACTCATACACAACAATGAAGTGATCAATGACTGCCACAACTCATACACAGCAATGAAGCGATCAATGTCTGCCACAACTCATACACAGCAATGAAGTGATTAATGACTGCCACAACTCATACACAGCAATGAAGCGATCAATGTCTGCCACAACTCATACACAGCAACGAAGTGGTTAATGACTGCCACAACTCATACACAGCAATGAAGTGATCAATGACTGCCACAACTCATACACAGCAATGAAGCGATCAATGACTGCCACAACTCATACACAGCAATGAAGTGATCAATGACTGCCACAACTCATACACAACAATGAAGTGTTCAATGACTGCCACAACTCATACACAGCAATGAAGTGATCAATGACTGCCACAACTCATACACAGCAATGAAGTGATCAATGACTGCCACAACTCATACACAGCAATGAAGCGATCAATGACTGCCACAACTCATACACAGCAATGAAGTGATCAATGTCTGCCACAACTCATACACAGCAACGAAGTGATTAATGACTGCCACAACTCATACACAGCAATGAAGTGATCAATGACTGCCACAACTCATACACAACAATGAAGCGATCAATGACTGCCACAACTCATACACAACAATGAAGTGATCAATGACTGCCACAACTCATACACAGCAATGAAGTGATCAATGTCTGCCACAACTCATACACAGCAATGAAGTGATCAATGACTGCCACAACTCATACACAGCAATGAAGTGATCAATGACTGCCACAACTCATACACAGCAATGAAGTGATCAATGACTGCCACAACTCATACACAGCAATGAAGTGATCAATGACTGCCACAACTCATACACAGCAATGAAGTGATCAATGACTGCCACAACTCATACACAACAATGAAGTGATCAATGACTGCCACAACTCATACACAGCAATGAAGTGATCAATGACTGCCACAACTCATACACAACAATGAAGTGATCAATGACTGCCACAACTCATACACAGCAATGAAGTGATCAATGACTGCCACAACTCATACACAACAATGAAGTGATCAATGTCTGCCACAACTCATACACAGCAATGAAGTGATCAATGACTGCCACAACTCATACACATCAATGAAGTGATCAATGACTGCCACAACTCATACACAGCAATGAAGTGATTAATGACTGCCACATCCATCCTCTTGAACATCACGACACACATCCACCAATCAGACATAAAAATCAACACCTCTTCATTACTCACCATTTCATTGCATTGCATTAGTTGCGGACTGAAAGTGACACAGGCGTGCATCCCAATAGTTGCACAAGACAGAAAGGCTGCCAAGTAGATAGTTTTAAGTACCACATGTTTTTGCTTTGCTTTTTTCATTTCATAAATCACACTGGGGGTTAGATGAGACCCATCATGTCTTCCTGTGTGATTAAAATAAAAAACAACCAATACCTAGGGATATTGAGACATGACCTACTTAAATGCTAACCAGGGGCGCATTTGTTTGGCCCAAAATCTGAAGAGAATTGCTAGGGCTAGGCGTTGCCTACCTTTCTCGCTCATAAGGACGCACTCGCCGTAAAGGTGGGAGGCCGAGGGAGGTCCAGAGCTCCCTCAATTGGTGTGTTCTATGAAGTGAAAAACTGATGTGATATCTGAATCGTCAGTTATTTCGTCTATCGGCAACTTCTTCACCGACTCTGGCACCAGGATGCAGCCATGGTCTTCCGCCTTGCGAGATGATTGGCCGTGTTTCTAGCTGTAGGAGCGTCTCACTTGCCCTCGACTAGCCATTCAGGGAGAATCGCAAGATTTGTGGCCAAACAAACGCACCCCAGCTCTTGTGATTTTTGTGAAGAATTGTCTTACATAACTTATGAAGGCTGATCTGATAGGCTGAAAACTCCATTCATCATCATCATCATCATCATCATCATCATCATCATCATCATCATCATCATCATCATCATCATCATCAAACATTGTCAACATCATCCCCATCATCATCATCATCATCATCATCATCATCATCATCATCATCATCATCATCATCATCATCATCATCATCAAACATTGTTGTTAACATCATCATCATTATCATCATCATCATCATCTTCATCATAATCATCATCATCATCATCATCATCATCATCATCATCATCATCATCATCATCATCATCATTTTGTAAATGATTATGAAAATTTTGCATGATATTATCTTTTTCAGGACCATGTGTCTGAACTGCTAGCAATATGTGATGCCCAAAGTCTCACCATGGACATCGTAAGTATTGGTGCACTGTCGGCAATGATTGTATGAAACAGGAATGTTTGAATTCAAGTGAAAACTGTTTATTTGCTTGAAATCTAATGTTAATGTTGAGTTTTTTCACTGCATATGTCTTTTAACAATGAAAACAGGACATGAAACCAGGGTTAATTTTTTTTTGTTGGGCTCAGCATTAGTGTCCAGATAGGATGATTAACAAACATTACATGAGGTGAGAGCATAAATATTGAGATTTTATTATTTCAGTATATCTAGACCCTAAACGTTTACTTGTTTCTGTCAACTTTTCTGTTTGAAAGTGACCAACTGCTTTTTCCCCCAGGCATTGTTATGCAGTTTTATATAGCAAGAGAAATAGCTATGAGTGCTTTATTATCATATTGTTGTGCTGTTTCATTGGGGAAAATAGCTGTGACTGCTTTCATGTATTGTTGTGCTGTTTCATTGGGGAAAATAGCTGTGACTGCTTTCATGTATTGTTGTGCTGTTTCATTGGGGAAAATAGCTGTGACTGCTTTCATGTATTGTTCATTTGTTGTGCAGTTTCACTGAGTGCTGATATGGGTTTCCTTCTGTTTTGCTCACCCTCAGGAGGTCAACTTCGACGTGACCCAGAATTACCTCAACCTTGTGGTGTCCTATGCTTCCATCATGTTGATGGTGTCCCGCATGGAGGACAGGAAGGTCATGCCTGCTCTTTTCAACCTGGCAACCCTGATGCAAACTGGCAAGGCGTGGGTATTTTCTCCCTCACTAGTCTGTCAGGATGATTTGGAATAAGTGAGGAAACCAGATGTGACGCTGATGGATGTGTTTGCATGTAGACTGACAAAGAATGGGTATTTTTCTCTCTCAGTAGTCTAGGAATAAGTGAGGAAATCACATGTGACGCTGATGAATGTGTTAGCATATAGATGTATACTGGCAAAGAATGGATGTTCCCTCTCAGTAGTCTGTCAGGATATTTAGGAATAATTGAAGAAATCAGTTATATGTATGTTGGATATGTTTGGATATAGATGTAGACTGGCAAAGTTGTTTTTCTTTTCATTTAATAATCCATTGGGAAAGTTGTGATCTGCCACCACTGAATCAGTTCTAACTCGATTTGTTGGCATTGGGAGATGCAAGTATTCTTGAAATCAGCAGTCCTTGATTCATTTAATATAAAAATGGGCACTGTAGGATCGAAACTGTAGGACCTTTCTACTTACAGTGCGACACTCTGATTGAAGTACATGGAAAAAAAAATACAGTCTGCATTGAAAGCTTAAAGCTTTGGGGGTGGGGGGTGGGGGGGAGAAATGGCCACAGATCAGTTTTCTGTAATGATCTAAAAGATGACATCTAGCCTTCTTCTCCCCACCCCACTCCTCCTCCCCCTGAAAAATGGGCTGTAATTTGATTTTGCCTGAGGTTAAATATGACACCATAATGTGGGGTCACATATTTCTTGCTGTATGACCTGTCAAGCCACTTTGAACAGTTAGTGAGGTGTAACATTATCCTGCCATTCTATGCAAAATTAAAGCTTTGGCTCAATTAATAAAAGTGAATGGTTCACTCAACATAGAAATTGTTGAATGTGACAAGAATAGCAAGATTTGTTAGTTTAGTTTGGAGTTTTGAATGTGTACTTCTTGCTATTGGAAGAAAACAAGCATGATAAATGCTTCTGTTCTGTTGAAACTGAGTATGTAACCCATGGAATGAGTCATATCATGCCCCTCGGTCGATTTTGAGCCATGTGGCAGTTTCAGAAGAAAATGTCAGGCTTTTTACAATGGTGATATGATTTGCTGCCGAGTTATAAGCAACTGAATCATGCATCCTTGAAATCAACATTTGAAAATGATGTGAGAGCTCAGTCAATTCACGATACATCTGAGCATTTTTGACTCACATGCGAAGCAAAAGTGAGTCTATGTACTCACCCGTGTCGTCCGTCCGGGTGTCCGGGCGTCCGTGAAAAACTTTAACATTGGATTTTTCTCGGAGACTATTAAGTCTATCAACACCCAATTTGGCATGATGGTGTATGATGACAAGGCCTCAAAAAACATACATAGTGGCTTGACCTTGCTTCAAGGTCAAGGTCGCAGGGGCCATAAATGTTGTCTAAAAAACAGCCATTTTTCACATTTTCCCAATTTTCTCTGAAGTTTTTGAGATTGGATACCTGACCTATATATGGTGTATAGGGCAAAGTAATCCCTATCTTTTGATACCAGTTTGGTTGACCTTGCTTCAAGGTCAAGGTCACAGGAGCTCTTTAAAGTTGGATTGTATACATATTTTGAAGTGACCTTGACCCTGAACTATGGAAGATAACTGTTCCAAACTTCATAACATTGTAGTACACATGTTATACTTTCATCATGAGACACATTTGGTCACATATCATCAAGGTCAAGGTCACTTTGACCCTTATGAAATGTGACCAAAATGGGGTAGTGAACCACTAAAAGTGACCATATCTCATGGTAGTAAGTGCCAATAAGCACCATTGTGCTTCCTATGTCTTGAATTAACAGCTTTGTGTTGCATGACCTTGGATGACCTTGACCTTGGTCAAGGTCACATGTATTTTGGTAGGAAAAATGTGTAAAGCAGTTCTTAGTGTATGATGTCATTGCTAGGTTTAGTTGTTTGACCTTGACCTTGAAGGACACCTGAAGGTCAAGGTCATGTAAAGGTCAAGGTCATGTAAATGTCAAGGTCATGTAAAGGTCAAGTTAAGCATGTGAGTCGTA
Organism: Theodoxus fluviatilis; assembly: GCA_034096865.1. Taxonomy (NCBI): domain Eukaryota; kingdom Metazoa; phylum Mollusca; class Gastropoda; order Cycloneritida; family Neritidae; genus Theodoxus; species Theodoxus fluviatilis. Next base: position 19,403 of record JAWQFJ010003309.1, on the reverse strand, counting down.
TGGGCTTTGCCCTTCTTGTTATAAATATATATTGACATGCCAATACAATGCATTTAAAAACCAGTTTATAAATTGTTGATTGATTTTAATGTTCAGGTACTGTTTAGAAAAAAAAGGCCACATCTGTTTTCTGTAATAATCTCAGAATCAACAACCAGATCCCATACACACTCAATTTGGATGTGGTTTGATCTCACTTAAGGGGATACATGGCAGTGGAAATTGACAATTTGGGCTTACTTTGTTAATTTTGAAAACTTGTCGCTGGAAGATGTTTAGACTCATAGCAGGTGACTGTGAAACTGAAATCCAGCTGTACACTTGACTGTAAGTCATACTTTAGTGACAAGAAACATTCCAAAATGTTTGTCAGCAGATTTCTCGGAATGTTAATTTTTCAAGATGGTAGCTTAATGGAGAAATTAATTTTAAAATTAGTTTTTGCGCTAGTTTCTCTAATAATTTTGTAAAAAATACAGATGAGTAGTGTGTAATCTTACAGTGAAAATTTTTATAGAAAAACATTTAGTAAATTCTGCATTTGCTGAGGATTATCTGAATTTCAAGCCTTACACTAACAGATAATAGTTAAAATTCTAGGTCATAGTTCTTTTATGATCAAGATAGACAAGATGTCTATATGTAAGATCATGAGCAACATCATGCTGTGCAAATTAAAGTCTGTTAGAGGTTGATATGTAGTCTCTTGATCTTTTATTTGATTTCTTGAAAAATACATAATGTTCCATATTCCCGTCATATCACTATCATTATTCTCATAAGTAAACTAGATACGACCTTTTCCCCCCCTATTTTTTCATTTATTCTAAATGAACTGAACCAAGAATCAGTATCAAAAATTGAAAAGTATTACATGCCCGTGCTCTGATTATTCTTAATGAAGATGTCTAGGGGTAAACGCACTGCTGCATGCAATATTCATTCACCTTTCTCGCTGTCAAGACTGGACAAGGCAACAGAGAAGATGAATGCAGAGGTCAAATACAAAAAATGACTTTAATAACACTTGAAGTGATAGAACAATGATCAGTAAATCAACGTGCATGAATAATAATAAAACTTCTGTATTCAATTCTAGTTCTTTTAGCCAGCCAGCCTTTTCTATAGTATCATGGTAAAAACTTATCTGAGTTCACTGAGTCCGTTCTGTGGAGGAATGATGAAAGGTGTCAGGGCGGCGTGACCCTGTGGTTGTCTGTGCTGAAGGGGGTCAGGGCAGTTGACGCTGTAGTTGCCCTGGCAAAGGAGATCAGGGCAGTTGACCCCATGGCTGCTCCACAAGGGGGTTGTCTTGGAGGGTGGAGGGGGTGTCGACTGATGCAGGGGTGGGCCTGCAGAGGGGAGGTTGAACTGGCCTCATCTCTCTCGTATCTCCGCTTGGTTGCAGCTTGTGGGCGAGCGGCTGCCGGCATCTCCTCCATCCAGGGGGGCTGGAGGCGGTGTTGTAGGGGGGTGGGGAGGGACGCCATTCCCTGCCCTTGCCCCTAGTTCAGACTGGCCTTAATTGATACCATGTCGTATTCTTTCAGTGCTCCCGGGGAGAGGAGCAAAACACGCCAGTCCCGCTAGCAGACTGCTGCCTGCATTTATATCTTCTTCCACGTCTCCATTGAGAGTCTCAGAAATTCACCAATGGGAAGAAGGGGATGTTTGGCGCCTGCTGACTAAGCACTTTTCTACCGCCCAAACTCTTAAAAGTTCACTACTCTGGGCCAATGGGAAAGAAGAGAAAATTGGCGCATTTTCGTCCCACTGTGTTCAAAGTCTGGCACCGTCAGCACAATCTTGGCGCCCAACTTCACTCCTTCCACCAACACAATAATATTCTAAAGGCATGGCTGGTTGCTTAATAAACTACATTTAGTTGAGGTCTGGCTGGCGTTCCATATCCTTTAGTATTCCTTACTTAAAACATGCATAAACACACAATTCATAGTGGTAGTGGTATGATGCTTCATTAGTTCACACAGAAAACGTAGCATAGGGTAGGCAGTTTGCCAAAACCACACAGAGAAATACAAATAGAGGGGTCGGGTTCGTAACAAAAAGAATAGTTGGTAAAAGACATGCACTGTAGATACTAGGTCTCCCCTTCACTCTTAAGATCCTGTACCGCCCATTACTGCCCACCCTGCTCAATCCTGTACCGCCCATTACTGCCCACCCTGCTCAATCTTGTACCGCCCCTTACTGCCACCCTGCTCAATCCTGTACCTCCCATAGCCACCCACCCCACATGGCTTTTAATTAACTGATTTTTTCAACAAATTGCACAATCCTTACAGGACTGGGGAATGAAACATGTGAATGACTTACAGGACCTTAAGCATAATCTAACTCTGTGGTGCCAGGTCACAAGAGTGAGAACTTCAGTGCTGTGCTGAAAGGGTGTCTGACTGTGATCTGTGCAGTTGAGGGTTTGTGTATAAACTTATTGCAATGGACATGGCCTCTGTCCACAGAGATCCTAGTTTCCCCAGACTGGGGCAGGTCATCCTGGACTTCGAATCACCTATGAAGAAGCTGGGAGAAGATTTTGTACCACATACCAGGGTGAGTTTGTGTGTGTGTGTGTGTGTGTGTGTGTGTGTGTGTGTGTGTGTGTGTGTGTGTGTCTGTGTGTGTGTGTGTGTGTGTGTGTATGTGTGTCTGTATATGTGTGTGTGTGTGTGTGTTTGTGTGTGTGTGTGTGTGTGTTTGTGTGCCTCTCTCATTGTTAGCATGTGTGTGTGTGTGTGTGTGTGTCTGTGTGTGTGTGTGTTTGTGTGTGTGTGTGTGTCTGTGTGTGTGTGTGTGTTCATGTGTGTGTGCCTCTCTCATTGTTTGTGTGTGTGTATGTGTGTATGTGTGTGTGTGTGTGTGTGTGTGTGTGTGTGTGTGTGTGTGTGTGTGTGTGTGTGCCCCATGTGTGTGAGTGTGTGTGTGTCTGTGCCCCATGTGTGTGAGTGTGTGTGTGTGTGTGTGAGTGTGTGTGTGTGTGTGTGTGTGTGTGTGTGTGTGTGTGTGTGTGCTTCTCTCATAGTGAGTGTGTGTTTGTGTGTTTGTGTGTGTGTGTGTGTGTGTGTGTGTGTGTGTGTGTGTGTGTGTGTGTTTGTGTGTGTGTGTGTGTGTGTGTGTGTGTGCATGTGCATGTATATGCCTGCATGCTTGCTTGATGCTTGCTTGCCTGCCTGCCTGCCAACCTTTCTGCCGGCCTTTCTGTCTTTTTCTTCCTATGTGATGTGAAGTTGCTACACTTTTTGAATAAAAATCTTGGAAGCATGACAGCTTTCCACTCATTGTATGTGCAACATGTGAATTTGCTCAAAGCAAAGAGGTCTGGGCTGTACTCATGCCATTTGCTATTTCTAAATGGAAACATGATTCTTGGAATCATATCATTAAGGCAATTAGAAGCAAAAGAATGTTCAATGGTTCCTAAGATTTTTCTTTCTTTCTTTCACTGCAGACTTTGCTGCCAGCTGTGATGTCCCTGAAGACCTTCTACTACCAGCGCTCCGCCACAGCCAAGCAGCTCAGGGACAATGAAGTACTTCACATCTTCGTGTCTCCAGACAAAATGGCAGCCATCTTTGAACCGGACCAGGTACTGTGTGACTGTGGGAGACAATGACAGCTGTGGCATGTCTAAACAAACAAACAAACAAACAAATTGACCCCTTACACGTTTTTGGAGTAGTTACTTAAATAACCAGATTTTTATGCCTGGAGGAAATTGCTCCTTGTGTTGTTGCTGTTGCTGTGAATAATGATGATGATGGTGTGTTGATGATGATGATGATGATGATGATGATGATGATGAAAATGCTGTTGCTGCTGCTGCTGATGCAGATACTTGAGAAACTTGCTACAACTTGATACTGTGTGAATGTTTTCATATCCACAAGGATGTGATGTCCATCTATTCTAATTTCACAATTTCATCAAATGCTGAATTTGCAGAGATAAAAAATCAGAATTTTGGGAACTTACATGTATAATTATATTGCCTAGAATGCAAAATTTCTCACACAAACGCATAGTAGGTGTGACAGCAGTGGTAAAAGTTGTTGTCAAGTAGTTACAGTGAAAAGTACAGAACAGGGCAGTTTTATAAATTGGTCAACACAATTGTGACTAATCAGCCTAAAACCTGTCCTAACTTACGCAAGGTGATTTGGGGCTGCACAAAGAAATACTTGATGCGGTCAGTTTGGGTCACTTACACGTTTTTGCAGAAATGCATGCTAGGGACACAGAATTTTCATACCTGCAAATAATTTTTGTGAAAAATAGTTTTAAATGCATGAAAATAAGCTTTTTATTTCCATACCTCCTCAATTTAACAACAGTACGCAAAACTTTAGAGACCAGTTTCTCAAAATTGCCAAGGACACAAGTCATATCTTCAGATAAGCATTAACTTCTACAGTTTGGTCCTACAGTGTTCATATGCATATCAAATTAGTCAGAAAAGACTGCAGATTTCACGAATGCTTGTATCTCCGAACACCCCCAAAAATCATGTTAGGACTGGTTTCATGGCTGCTGGTGACATTTTGGCAGCAGCGCCAACACCACATGCCCTACAAAATGTGCATTGCATAGCGTGTGCATGGATCTGCAGTGACATGTCAGGGTGAGCTCTTGCAGTTGTTGCTTGTGCAACATCCTCAGTAACAGAGAGATGCCATTATTTTGTGTTAGAACAATAGAAGTTGACAGCATGCTAGCCCTTTGTGTGATGTCGGATCACTTTCTTGTAGAATGTTTTGATTACTGTTATTTACTGCTACAGTGAGATTTTCTTTCACAACTCCTGTCACAATGCCACTCACCTTTCTTCCCCTTCAAGATATGAATGACTGGAATGTATGTCTATGCAAATTGTAGAACTGTGGCCTCATACAAACAAAGCTGTCCTGACTCTGTAGCTGAGAGTACTTGTGGTCGCTTCATCCACCCAGTAACCAGGGTTACTTTTTGTTTCCAGATGAGATGTGAAGTCCTACATCTGCAAGTCATAGAGAAGTGGATTATTAGTGAGTTAGAAGTAGACAGTACTCTAGCCTGATCAGCCTGTGCTTGTGATGCCATGCTTGCTGCCTGTCTCAGTGTAGCTAATCTCATCTAATCCAGCACTCTGGGATTATGGGCTTATGGAGTTGCCTTTCAAGACCTGATGGTCTAAAAGAGATAACTGCTCATCAACTGCAGTTTTTGACAAAACACACAAAGAGGTAAAGTTCTTGGTCATCTGATAATATGAAAAAGTGTTGAAATGGAGATGCTCAGAATGGGATATGAAATAAATAAAAGGAAATTTTTTAATACTCAGAACTCATCATTAGGTGACAAGAGGTAAAATATACTAACAGTAAGTATATGTTTAATAACTTTCAATGGTCCTCCATGTGTGTACATGTTTAATCATTTTCAAAGGTCCCTCATGTGAGTATATGTAGGTAAAAACATTTTGTGCCTGACAAAGACTTTTTGATTTTAGAAATGTGTGCCTTTTATTTATCTTGTCCCATTCTTGTGCTTCCATTTTAACACATACAGTATGTGTTCATTTTAACAAAATAATGACCAAGAACTTTATCTCTCTTTATGTGTTTTTTCAAGAATTCTACAAAAATGTTCATCTGCAATTTGATGTGACTTCCTCGGTTTTCAGACCTCTTACCACTCTTCATCTTGAGATCAATGATAAAATTAACCTACCACATAATGCTCATTTTTACATGCAGGGCACAACAGACGTTCAGTAAAACAGCAAGACTGAATAATGACACAAAATAAACAAAGTGGATTGTATTTTTGCAAAAGCATATGTTCTCAAATACTGTGGAACATGTTAAGTTTTCTTTGTTGAATCTCATAAATGAAAATAGTTGTAATAAAGGAGATTGTTAGACTGCTGGAAAATTTGGGGACATTTGTTGGTCGTTATTTCCAATCAACCTGATAAAGACACTGCAATTAAAAAGCTTTTCTTGAACACATATCCAAACACTGTTTCTTTTGGGCAGAGGAAAGTGTCCATGTCATCCCTCTGGTTGTCACTTTAGTAGTCTTGACTGCTCCAGCCACCTATGGGTCAGGGACAGGGATAGAACCATGGCGTCTCCCTACCTGTGGGTCAGGGACAGGGATAGAACCATGGCGTCTCCCTACCTGTGGGTCAGGGACAAGGATAGAACCATGGCGTCTCCCTACCTGTGGGTCAGGGACAGGGATAGAACCATGGCGTCTCCCTACCTGTGGGTCAGGGACAGGGATAGAACCATGGCGTCTCCCTACCTGTGGGTCAGGGACAGGGATAGAACCATGGCGTCTCCCTACCCGAATTGTAAAAGATGAACAACTAGGAAAATGAAGACTTGGCTTGCTTTTGGTGTGACCACCTTCAGTGGTTTCATGATTAGAGAGGCCTTACACAGCCTACAAAGGCCGACAAGCTGTAAAACTCCCTTCATCTTCTCCATCTTACTGCTCCACAGGACTATTTGACCTGTCTTGGTCTGGAGCAGTGAGGATATAGCGACTTTCTTTGATGTTTGGGAATTTCAGGCTTTTTCTCAGGGGAATTAGTGTGTGATTTTTCCATTTTCTCAAAGACTGCATGGCCAAGAGTCGGGTCATCTTCAACACCAGACCAACTAATGGTCAAGAAAACACATGTAGACCATCTGAAAGAAACTTTGAAATTGCCAAAGAAACTGTCATACCCTTGAGTCTTCCAATTTCAACTCACTGTGTTAAGATAGCCTTGTAGTCATTGCATGATAATTTCTTAACCCTGTTGCCACTTTTCTCACAAGAGGAAATCTTTCCTTGAAATAAAATTTCGTAGAAGCTTTTAGTTTTATTAGACAGCTTACAAACTGTTACATTGTTAGGTGTGGCCACTTGCTCATTTTAGTGTGCAGCTTAGTTCTTTCTGAGTTTTCTGCTAGACATTTGAATGCCTTCTTTCAATGAAATAATAACCCATATTGTCTTAGAAACTGAAAACTGAAACTTTTCTTCTTCTTTTTTTAATGTATGTCTTTAGTATGGTGATGAGTTGCAGTAGCTTTGCTGTCACTTTCTTAACTCTACCACTTGATTTTTTGTAAATAAATTTTTGTCCAGAAAAGAAAATACATGCACATAGCAGTTAACCACTTGAAATATCTACTTTCATGCAGTGTAATATGTATGCTGCAAAAAATTCTGATTGTGTGCCAAGAAATATTGAAAATTTAAAGAATTAAGAACAGATGATGATGATGATGATGATGATGATGATGATGATGATGATGATGATGATGATGATGATGATGGTGGTGGTGGTGGTGGACCGTGGGGGTGGTGGAGGTGGTGGTTGTCATTATGAAGTTGATGTTGATTATGGCTCATATTAGTCACAATACACAAGTACAAATGAAAACAGTCTCATTGAAACAGTGTTGCATGACAGCTGGTCAAGATGTTGCCTTGCTTTGTGCTTTTCTGCCTCTGCTTCTCTGCTTTTGCCTCTGCCTCTGCTTTAATGCCTCTGCCTCTGCCCCTCTGTCTCTGCCTCTCTGCCTCTGCCTCTGCCCCTGCCTCTCTGCTTCAGCCTCTCTGCCTTTGCCCCTGCCTCTCTGCTTCAGCCTGTATGCCTCAGCCTCTATGCCTCTGCCCCTGCCTCTCTGCCTCACTTGCCCATGTTGGTCATTTTACAAGGTAGCTACTCTTGGTATCCAATGAATAATCATAGTTGTCAAGATATGCGCTGAGGTTGTATTTACCTAGGATTCTGGTTTGTTTTGATTATGCCATATATGCCATGGATCTGTGATTATGCAAATGACATTATTAAGAAAATAAGGAATGATGAGAATGATATTTTAATGAAGATTTGACAGCCATAGAAAAAAAAGATTAAAAGAGATTAAGAGTCATCAAACAATATAATTTTCACGAATAAAAAGATAACAATGCAAATGGTTCTTTCACTTTTTTTAAATTGAAAAAACACATCTGGTGTCCATTATTGTAAATGTTACTGGAGACTTTTGTCCAACTTCAAAATTGTATTTCAGAGCTCTGAAATACAATTTTGAAGTTGGACAAAAGTCTCCAGTACTTCTTTTCTACTCGTTTACGAGTCCAACACCGGCCTCCTGTTTTCTATGTAAATGTTACTATGGTACACACATTATTTTCAACTTAATGTGATGAACTTCATCTTTCCATAATGGATGTGCTACGTTACTGAGTCCAGGGTGCCTTTTCTGTCTTGCGTGTGGAATGTAGCTATGTGCTACTGAAGGCTGATGGAGGTGCATGCCCCTTTGTGTGTGCCCACAGTGGGACTCCTGCTGAGCTACCAGAAGCTGTCAGAGGATGGGTGCTGGAGCCTGATGCGGGATGTCCTGCGCACTTGCTACATCCTGGAGCTCTACCGCAGTGAGGTTCTCTATGTGCACAGCTTCATCCACAACTTCTTGGACACTGTGAAAGGGTGAGTGCCTCATATGTAAAGGTGAAAGTGTGGTTTTTAAATAACAACTTATCACCCATGTCTGGATCTCAATCAACTTGGCTGTTTGATCAATCCTTCACTGGCACCTGACGACAAGCAGTGATGGACAGATGAAATGCAAACAGTCAGGTACCAGCACCAAGGCTGCTCCCTGGGGAAGATTCCAACGTGATGCTGGCTCATGGCCACATACACAGATTAATAGCACTACAGTGTGCCATAGCTGTTACAGTGAGACATCAATGCAATGAGGAAGGTTTTGTGTTCCATGTTTCATGTCTTCACGTGTAACTACTGACTGCCTATGCAGTGTGAAAAGACAGATGCACTGCTGTTGTGAACAGGTGCCTTGACATGGTAATGGAAAGAAATATGTGAAAGTCATTGCCAAAATATTGGAACTGAAAGATGAAGCATATGAAAATTGGACATGTTGTAATAGAGATGGAAGTTTTTCACCATTTGGATGTGCATCTGCGTGTATGAAAAAAATGGTGAATTTGTGTTGCAGATTCAACTCCAATAAGCAGCTAGGTGAAATAAGGGACATCCAGACACATGCCTTGAAAACATGGTGAGTATATGGGACTGTTCATGCCAATGGCCTTGATTGTTTGTTGGGGTCCAAGATTTACTCTTGCAGATCTGTTCTGAACTTCTTGTAGTGCAAACTCTCATTGACTGGAAAAGTTTCCGTCATTGTAAAGACCTTATTGAGTTGCATGAGACATCTTGCAGATCTGTTCTGAACTTCTTGTAGTGCAAACACTCATTGATTAGCAAAGTTTCTGTCATTGTAAAGACCTAATGAGTTGCATGAGACATGGTAGGCTGATGGTTTAGAACACAACCCAGACAGGGTGAAGTCAACAAGACTGGTTGTCCAACATGAGGGACAAGTTCCAGTCTGCAACAGAAGCAACCCAGTGGCACTTTGTGTTGTTAGGGAAGACCCATGGTCAAAGCACAGGAGTAAAGCCCCTACAGCTCAATGACCACAGGGCCCAGCTGGTGAGAGGGGCTTCTAGTGGTTACTGCCTTATGGAGAACTAATTAGTGGATGCATTGAGTATATTCACTGAAAGTAAGAGCGGGAATGGAAGAGTTAGGCACCATCTGACTCACTAGTGGACTGAAACTAACCTGTACCAAACTTTGACTAAAGTAAGTCGGTGGTTTTCCCCCTACCAGAGGATCTGTTCCTTCAGGCAGTCATTGTGGATTCACCAGTAAATGTTTTTGATGTGTGAAAACTAGTTTTAAGTAAGTTTACGGAAGAAAAAGGGACAAAAATGAATGTCCATAAAGGTTTAACATGTGACAATACCTATGTAACTTTATGTGGTAGATGCTGCTCTTTTGCTGGACTTTTAACATTTTCTTGTCTGTCTCTTATTGACTTTCTGCCTTATGTTTTGCCTACCTCCATCATCATCCTTGTGAAGTGCAATGCAAACCAAAGACCTTGGTTATTGTTAATCTCCATCATTATGATCTAAACATATCTGCATCCCCCCAGAAATGGAGTGTTAACATGACTCCTTTAATGTGCTCCTTAATAAGAAGAATATGGGTTTTAGCATAGCTTGTAGTTTGTAGCAAGTTTGGTATGTAGTGGTCATTTTTCTTATTAAAGTTGTACACAGTATTGTTCTGAAATAGATTGAGAAATATATACAATATTCAATGCAAAAGTTTATATTTGGCAATCATTTCATAACCCTAAGTCAAACCTTTTAAAAACGAATTGTTGATGTTTAAAACTTTCTTCAAAATCCATCTTGGACTATCATTTTGCTCGGAGTATTCCAATGAGCCACTTCACATGCACACGCCTTATTTCTGCTGCATTTTCTCACCCCTAAGAATCTCCAAGCAACACACTAGCACTATTTGTGATGCATGTTGTGCTTGCAGCCCAATCTACCACAGAGACCGCCGAGACTTTGTGCGTTCAGAGCTGCACTGTCTGGTCAACACCATTCGAGATCAGCCTGGTCTTCTGGGACCTAAGGTGAGGTCTTGGGGATTGATGGCTCTGTGTTGCTGTTGTTGATATTGATGGTGTAGTCATTGTTGTGTGTTAATAATAATTGAGGAGGAGGAGGAGGAGTAGGAGGAAGAAGAGGAGGATGTTGTAGTTTTTTAGAAGGAGGAGCAACAGACCAGCAGTAACATCAGAAGGAGGAGAGGTGTGTTTATATATTGGGGGTAAGGGAGTGGGAGAGCAGGAGGGGGAGGAGGTGATGGGGCACCAAGCCTAATTTTGGAAGCTATCATCATTTTCATCATCATCATCATCATCATCATCATCATCATCATCATCATCATCATCATCATCATCATCATCATCATCATCATCATCATCATTTTAGCCAGTAAAATAATCTCTTTATCAATATCATGTCATATCATATCAAATACATCGTTTTCTTTGTAATCATCATCTTCATTACCTACCACTGCTACCATGATGATGATGTTGATGATGATGATGATAAAGATATTGTCGAGGGAGCAAGGGAAGACTGTTTCATGTCGCTGTTAGAGACAGGGATGTGGCAGTTGTGGGAGGACAGTGCTGTGACAGCGCTGCATGCTGCCTGCAGGTGCTGCTGGTGCTACAGGGAGTGGTCATGGCAAGGGATGAGGTGGTCTGGCTGCTGCACCACACTGTCCACCAGACCTCCAAGATGCACAGCACCAAGGTCTCCAAAGAGGACCTCGTAGACAGGTGTGTGAAGTCTGCATGGAGTGGAAGGCTGTGTCAAGTCTACATGGAGTGGAAGGCTGTGTCAAGTCTTCATGGAATGAAAGGCTATGTCAAATCTGCATGGAGTGGAAGGCTGTGTCAAGTCTACATGGAGTGGAAGGCTGTGTCAAGTCTGCATGGAGTGGAAGGCTGTGTGAAGTCTGCATGGAGTGGAAGGCTGTGTGTCAAGTCTACATGGAGTGGAAGGCTGTGTCAAGTCTACATGGAGTGGAAGGCTGTGTCAAGTCTACATGGAGTGGAAGGCTGTGTCAAGTCTGCATGGAGTGGAAGGCTGTGTCAAGTCTACATGAAGTGGAAGGCTGTGTCAAGTCTACATGGAGTGGAAGGCTGTGTCAAGTCTACATGAAGTGGAAGGCTGTGTCAAGTCTGCATGGAATGGAAGGCTGGGTCAAGTCTGCTTGGAATGGAAGGCTGTGTCGAGTCTACATGGAGTGGAAGGCTGTGTCAAGTCTGCATGGAATGGAAGACTGTGTCAAGTCTGCATGGAATGGAAGGCTGTGTCAAGTCTACATGGAGTGGAAGGCTGTGTCAATCTACATGGAGTGGAAGGCTGTGTCAAGTCTACATGGAATGGAAGGCTGTGTCAAGTCTACATGGAGTGGAAGACTGTGTCAAGTCTGCATGGAGTGGAAGGATGTGTGTCATGTCTGCATGGAGTGGAAGGCTGTGTGTCATGTCTACATGAAGTGGAAGGCTGTGTCAAGTCTACATGAAATGGAAGGCTGTGTGTCAAGTCTGCATGGAATGGAAGGCTGTAAGTCAGGTCTACATGGAATGGAAGGCTGTGTCAAGTCTACATGGAGTGTGGAAGGCTGTGTCAAGTCTACATGGAGTGGAAGGCTGTGTCAAGTCTGCATGGAGTGGAAGGCTGTGTCAAGTCTACATGGAGTGGAAGGCTGTGTCAAGTCTACATGGAATGGAAGGCTGTAAGTCAGGTCTACATGGAGTGGAAGGCTGTGTGAAGTCTACATGGAGTGGAAGGCTGTGTCAAGTCTGCATGGAGTGGAAGGCTGTGTCAATCTACATGGAGTGGAAGGCTGTGTCAAGTCTACATGGAATGGAAGGCTGTGTCAAGTCTACATGGAGTGGAAGACTGTGTCAAGTCTGCATGGAGTGGAAGGATGTGTGTCATGTCTGCATGGAGTGGAAGGCTGTGTGTCATGTCTACATGAAGTGGAAGGCTGTGTCAAGTCTACATGAAATGGAAGGCTGTGTGTCAAGTCTGCATGGAATGGAAGGCTGTAAGTCAGGTCTACATGGAATGGAAGGCTGTGTCAAGTCTACATGGAGTGTGGAAGGCTGTGTCAAGTCTACATGGAGTGGAAGGCTGTGTCAAGTCTGCATGGAGTGGAAGGCTGTGTCAAGTCTACATGGAGTGGAAGGCTGTGTCAAGTCTACATGGAATGGAAGGCTGTAAGTCAGGTCTACATGGAGTGGAAGGCTGTGTGAAGTCTACATGGAGTGGAAGGCTGTGTCAAGTCTACATGGAATGGAAGGCTGTAAGTCAGGTCTACATGGAGTGGAAGGCTGTGTGAAGTCTACATGGAGTGGAAGGCTGTGTGTCAAGTCTACATGGAGTGGAAGGCTGTGTCAAGTCTACATGGGATGGAAGGCTGTAAGTCAGGTCTACATGGAGTAGAAGGCTGTGTCAAGTCTACATGGAATAGAAGGCTGTTTCAAGTCTGCATGGAATGGAAGGCTGTGTCAAGTCTACATGGAATGGAAGGCTGTGTCAAGTCTGTATGGAGTGGAAGGCTGTAAGTCAGGTCTACATGGAGTGGAAGGCTCTGTGTCTGTGAGTCAAGTCTCTGCTGGCACCAGAAGGGGATTGGGTCATGTTTATGCGAAGGAAACTGTATTTTGTTGATTTTCGTGGCATGCTGATGCCTTTGACATTTGGTGAGAAGCCATTTAATTTATAAGCTTTGTTCTCACTGAAGTGAAAAACAAGTATGTTACATTCATAATGAGAATGACTCATTTGTGAAGTAGATGCTCCATGGCAAGACTGATTTTCTTTTAGAATGAATTATGGCTTTTATATGTTTCCTTGTTTTCCATTTGCCTTAGTTTTCTCATGTTGAAAGACTGGCATTATGTATGTGTAAAATGAGGGTGTTTTGTTTTGAGTCTTTACACTTTGATTTTTTTCCAGGCAACTACCTGAGCTGCTTCATCTTATGGAGGAACTGAAAGGCTAGTTAAATTTCACAGTCTGAAACAAAATGCAACTGCCTATCCACTTTAGTACTTGATACAACACCCAACACGAGGTAGAGTTCTTGGCCATGTAGGCAAGTTGTGGGAACATAGAGGAAAAACGCTGTTATGGGTGTTTTTGATACAATATTCGAGGATATTTTCACAAATATAGGAGCATACTTGAAAATACCGACAACTGCTAAATAAGTGGTATATTATACACTTTCCAATTAATTGACACCAAGACGTTTGCATACTAAGTCTCACTTTAAATATACTACATCCACTCTGACCACACTACATCACATGAGTAATGTACTACGTTACAAAATCAAAGTCATGTGATCTCTCATTCAGTACAAAAATTGAGCTCACAAATTGGCTTTAAAAACAAATATACTTTGATGTATTTTTTTAAGAAGGAAAAAGGTATACGTTGCAAACAAGATGTGCAGTCTGAACATATTTTCATTGTTGTTTTCCTTCTGAAAAATCTTTGCACTTTTCCTTTCATAATTCCCTAGTCATGAACTTTTTTGAAATAATCTTTTTCTGGAGTGAAGATTTGATTATTAATTTTCTGTATCTGGCCACTGTCAAACAACTCCTTATTTTTTTGTTTTGGTATTTGTTCTGCATACTGAGTTTAATAATGAATGTATTTCGTCAAAAAGCAAGTATATTTTCATTTGTAATTTTTTGGTGCACTGCTGATGTTGTCATCCATATCATGGTGGGGATAGTGCTTGCATCACATTAAAATATCTTCCAGTAATATACATGCTGCGTGATAAGAATCAAGCTAATATTTATCAATATGAGCCATTTCCAGGTGCCACTAATGTCATTTCTCCATAATATATTTGGGACCAGCTGGCATGAAACCAGTGTTATAATTCACATTAGGCCCTGTGGGTTGGGGGTTAAAAAGAATTGACCCACCGTGTCTCTCTACATGATTCGTAAGAGGCGAATAACTAGGGACATCGTGACTTGAATTGCACTTACTTGAAACTCTTCTATTGATTTTCTTGCTTGGCCTTAAATAACCTACAAAGGCTGATAGGCTGTAAAACTCCATCCATCCATCCATTGCATAAGGTGATTTGAGTTGGCTACATTATCGCTTTTGCAGATAGACATGCCAAGGACACCACATTTTCATGTCCACAAATAATTTTCCTGTTTAAATGCATGAAAATCAACTTTTTCTTGCCTTATATCTGCAATGTAGCACCTGGTAGGGAAACTTCAGAGATATTTTTCTCAAAATGCTGCTTGCACAACTTGTACAATTTTCATTCTGCAGTGTTCATGATTGTATGGAATTAATTAGAAAAGATTCTGAAAGTACTATTCCAAACACCAACAATTGAGTGAAGATTGGTTTTGTAGATGCTGGTCATATTTACTACTGAGGTCTTTCCAGTACATGTACATGCGTTCTGTCATAGACAGCTACATTAGGTGTTGTGGATGAGCATCGACTCAATCAAGCCTTCCAGATTTCATGAAGTAGAGCACGAAACATCTTTAGTCCTACATGTTCCAGTCATTGTCCCCTCTTCCAAGGAGGTTATGTTTTACCCTTGCTTCATTTGTTTGTTAGTTATTCTGCAAAAGAACTCAAAAAGTTCAAAATGGATTCTGATTAAATTTGGTGCAAGGCAGGGGTTTCACCCATTTAGGAGATTATCTGTTATCTTGTATTGGAATTACCAGCATAAAGATGAATTGTATCACTCATCACAAAGTTGATAACGTCAGACTGTTGATGATGCAGGCGAATGCGTTCCTCACTCAGAGACCTCCAGCAGATGCTAAAATTAACAAAACTTCGTAGCATTAGGCCTGGCAAGCAGAACATCCTTTCTGAATTATGCAAGCCATGGAAGTTGCATTGTGGCTTCCTTGGTGGAGGTTTGCACCCTGAGAGTGCTCTCTAGTTATGACTGCAACATTTGTGGTCGCAGGTCTAGTCACAAAGTATCGCGGAGTGGTGCAGCGGTACTACAGGCGCTACCTCACCGGGGCAGATCTCCGCAAACTGCAGCAGCTGTCCAAGGTCAGTAGCCAAACAAACTCACAGTCCGCCTGCACTCGGGGCTCTTGGATGTACGAAAGTGACGTAAACATATACGTGACTCTACACCACAAAATGAGGCTGAAGTTATGAAACTCATTTGGAGTGAGAACGGTATGGTGTCCATTATGTCAAAACGTACATGTCCTATGATAAATAACTTGACCGGAAAATGATTTCAATGGATTTTTATTTGTTGCTGTTACGCTGTGGTTTAATTTGATATGCTTGCACTATTGGGGCGATTTGATTTTGATTTTATGAGTATTTTTAGGTGGCTACCTGGGTAATCATCTGATTATTGTTGAAAACAACAAAATGCCTGAGCCTTAAAATGCATTGAGCATAATGGAGATAAAATGTACAAATTTGTACCTGTGACCCGGCTGAGATAACTACCATTTTGTCTTGCATCTGTACTTTCCAGAGAGTATCAGGGGGTCTTCCTCAGGAGTTGGACCTCCTGGGTTCCATAGTGGACAGGGTAAAGGACCTTGGCTGTGAGTATCAGCTCACGAGGAAATCTTCTGTTTTGAAAAACTTTTATTGACAGGATTTTTGGGGGGGCTAAACTTGATAGAATGAACAAATTCATCATTTGGTGACAGTTGCTTCATTGACTGGATACTCTAAACTGACTTATTTGTATGGTGAAAAATTAATATGAATATAGCACCCATGCCACTTATCAATTCAACATCCATGTTTGAGATATGTTAAAACATATGCATACTTTGTCAAGCCAGCGGATATCCTTTTCCTCAGTGACATAATGTATTGCCACATCCAGTTTCATGCAAAAGTACAAGCTTGCTTCACTGAAAAGACCTTGCAGCAATCCTTTGTTTCCCGACATGGGGCTGACCTCTGATCTCTCATGCCTGCAGCCTCAAACCTCCCAGACTGTCAGGCACTAGAGCTGGACTGGTTCCGATTCCAGGTGAGACCTTCATGATGTCACTCTGTCTGGTTGCAGTGTCTTGCTTGCCAGCAGGGCTGCAACCTCTGAGCTTTTTTACCCGTACCCTGGTGCTATAATTAGGATTGTTTGGGCCATCAATGCTTCTAGAAAAGCCCAAAATGTTGAAGACAAGACATCCATACTTTTCTTTAGCATAAACCCTTCTAACTATTAAACAAAATACAGGAAATCTATACCAGAACTACAGTAAAACCTCAATTTTACGACCCTCTCTTAAACGACTTCCTCTCGATTGCGCCTTGAAAAATTTTAACGGATGTATATTCCTATCAAAGTGACCTCTCTTCAATGACTTCCTCCAAAACGCGACTTGCAACCGTCAATCCTCAGCATTTTAACGACTTTTTGACCTAGATTTCCCCAAACTGCAGTCCCTCAAGCGGCACATACAACTGCAGGTACTGTCCATTCCAAAATGACAGCTTTTGCGAATACTGTTATGCACACTTAGTGCAGTAGGAGTTACTTCATGTTCTGTAAGGATTGTCTGCTGTCCAGTGATGTCTCCCAAGACCAAGCGACTTGTGGTCAAGGGACAAACAACTTTCATGCATTACGGAATAACGCTTTTGTCTGAAAGAGAATGTTAAGCTACATAATAAACTTGTCGCACAAGTTTCGCTCTGCATGAGATAACTGTCTGAAATTTCCAACCATAGTGGGTTCAACAATTTGAGTCTCATACCCATAGGTAAAAATAGTATCAACTCGCAGCGAGTGAGCTGCCGCGCCAGTGACTGAAGAGGCAGAAGCTGCTACTGGCGGCCTGGTTTTCGATTTTGCTGCGAACGTGTCTGGATCAGTTTACAGATGGCCAGGAGGCAGAGGCTACTCCATTGGCAGCACTGACAGTGACCGTTGTGGTCTGGCATTTGTCAGGTTAAAGTTAAAATAAAGTTGAAGTTAGGTCAATTTTCTTGTTGGCCATTCAATTAGCATATATTTCAACAAAAAAAACCTTAAAGACATTCATCAAGTAAGGTGTCCTTGAAACAGACGGAAACTTTGCAGCCAAAATTGAACCTATGTAAGTCACCTAATCGGTTACGTCATTTGCAAGTAGCAGTTGTATACATGTACATTATATCATGCAATATAATGGCCTCTTCAAAGTTCCTTTATCTTCTGTATTCTGCTCATACATGTATGGTTTTTTAAAAGTAGAATAGGAGGTCTAGCTTACTCCAAGTTAACAGTAGAAATGATGTATAGTGCATGTATTGCATTGTGTTTTATGTTGGCATTATTCCTATATATAATACATTCATTTTATTCAAATCTCCTTACCTCCATTTTACGAATCTCCAAATTAATACCTGATTCGGTAGGATTTTCAAAGGTCGCAAAATAGAGGTTTTACTGTACTCACAAACAGATAAAGACCATTTCATATCTTCCTTTTTTCATATTTTGATGCTGAATTTTGGGGGGATAATTTTTTTAAGAACATAACTATCAAGCTTGTCCCACTCTCTATCTTGCAACATATGTTTTGAGCTGGAGGTTGACCCCACTCAACCTCATTGCATGTGTAATGCCTACCAGGGTAAGCATTAACTGTCTATGTGCCATGTGTAATGCCTACCAGGGTAAGCATTAACTGTCTATATGCCATGTGTAATGCCTACCAGGGTAAGCATTAACTGTCTCTAAGCCATGTGTAATGCCTACCAGGGTAAGCATTAACTGTCTATATGCCATGTGTAATGCCTACCAGGGTAAGCATTAACTGTCTATATGCCATGTGTAATGCCTACCAGGGTAAGCATTAACTGTCTATATGCCATGTGTAATGCTTACCAGGGTAAGCATTAACTGTCTATATGCCATGTGTAATGCCTACCAGGGTAAGCATTACCTGTCTATATGCCATGTGTAATGCCTACCAGGGTAAGCATTAACTGTCTATATGCCATGTGTAATGCCTACCAGGGTAAGCATTAACTGTCTATATGCCATGTGTAATGCCTACCAGGGTAAGCATTAACTGTCTATATGCCATGTGTAATGCCTACCAGGGTAAGCATTACCTGTCTATATGTGATGGTGGTTGTGTGGATGAGTGGGGGTTCACAGTGGTGTTTTTGACACACACTCTGGTTTCAAGAGGACAACGCCGATCCCTTCTGCAATGGGTACACATTTATCCATTTTTACCAACCGCCCCAGTCCGAGTTCTCTTTTCGGCAGCGTCACAATCTGACATCACAAAACTGATGATGTAACATTCGCACGCAAAGCAGAGCAACAAATGGCAATACAATCAAACAAGAAAATGCAGGCTCAGTCGAACGTCAAGGGTCAGGTCTGATTACGCAAGAAGGGTATTGGGGGATGCAGTCAGTTAAGGCGCAGCTAGCTTCAGTGGTCTAGAGAAAAGGGGAACAGACTGGTGGTACGGACAGGCTAACTGGGCCTCGGGTTTGCCTAGCCCGCACAAATGAAAATAAACAAGAAACACAAAACGCCAGCACAGAGTTCCAACAAGGTGTATTCAAACGCAAACAAACTCCACTGCCTGTCCCACACCAGGGCTCACAGGTGCTGACGTGCGGCCCCCGCCGGCACTCAGACTTCCGCCGCTCACGCGCTCACAGGGCCCCCGCCGATATTCCTTGCACCGGCCCCCGCCAGTCAAGCTCCGAGCCTTCGTCAGCGTCTCTGGGACTTGGACCATACCAACGAACCCCGTCACCCTGGGGTTCATTCGCTCGAGTGTCGTATCCAGCTTTCACTCGGCAAATATACAATCAATCAGATCATTCGCTCACCCGTGAACACTCCTCAGTCAGTACGTCACCCACTCATGCTAAAAATAATCAGTCAAAATCTAACCACGTGCACA
>JAWQFJ010003308.1:15000-17500 GCA_034096865.1 Theodoxus fluviatilis | reverse complement strand
AGCAAACGTGTCGTCCTCTTTCCTTTTTTTCTTATTCCCCGGTGTGATTTCACGTCCTAATCTCAATTCTCGTTTTCCAGTCTGCCATGCCTACGTTGCTTGATTAATCGCGATGAAAAGGAAAAGAAAAGAAAAGAAGAGATTGGTTCCCAAGCGATGAAAACGTTCAGGTTAGTTCTCCAACCTGGACCTAACGGACGGCAACCATAACGAGACCACAACACCTTTATTTACGAGCCCAATTTTCAGGAATAAATCGAAACGGTCAGCGAATCCCACACTTGGAAACTCGTCACCTGGTCAGTTTTGTCGCAGGCTCTTGTTAGGGATCATTCATATCAGAGTACGTTCGTGTGTAAGGGCGCCTAATAAACCTTACTGGCCACTTCCGTGCGTCGACGAACTGCGCGAGTATTCACACGCATGAGCTCCCCGCCCCCCTTTTTTTCTCTCTCTCCCTCTCTATGTGTGATCAGGAACCGAAGGCGGAATGAAATTTGGTCGCTTCAGATCTGCGCCGTTACAACAGCCAGGTGGGATCTTTCACAACAGTCCGCCAATGAGGTCAAGCCATGAGATTTCGAAAAGCGGCAGGGAGTACAGAGAGGGAAAGAGGAACGAGAGAGCTGCAGGAATAGTCAGGATGGTCAACAGTTACACAAGCGAAATATGCTCTATGTACTCATGAAAGACATCGACATGTACAGTGGAGTAGGAAACTGTAGTGAAAGAACAAAACAAAGAGAAGAACCTACTGAAGGTGGAGTATACCTATGCAAAGTTAAGAACATGTTCAGAACGGAAACAAGGTGTACATGTAGACTTGTTGACAATTACTGTTCAGGGGACGCAAACATTATGACGTATTTTGATTGTATCGATCGAAAGTAGAACGAGTAAGTCATCATGAGGAGAGACTTAACCACAGCACCCAATGGCCAGTCGCATGACAAAACTGCAAACCAAATGGAGCTACTATGCCAAAGTTGATCTTGTACAACAGCGACAAAACGTAGAGCAGTAGCAGCAGCAGCAGCAGCAACAACAACAACAAAAGAAGAAGAAGAAGAAGAAGAAGAAGAAGAAGAAGAAGAAGAAGAAGAAGAAGAAGAAGAAGAAGAAGAAGAAGAAAAAGAAGAAGAACAAGAACAACAACAACAGCAACGACAACAGCAACAGCAATAACAACAACTGTATCAACGACTTTTATCCACTAAATGGTTTCCTACCTGTGGTTGGTGCTAAAAGAGTGTTATTCAAAACGACAAAGCTACACATACGCTTGAAAAGATGGTCACTCTTCCTTCCACTACAAAGACCCGGGGCATATAGGGGAAATACTTCTTTCTACACTCTCTCCCTCCTTTCCTTTTCTCCCTCCCCCTCCGGAAGCTCCCCCTAACCCACAACCCCTCCACAATGTGTTATATATGTTTGATTTGCAAGTCCCTTGTACTTGAATAAAGACTTTATTAAAAAGCTTTACTGCAGTGAAATTGTCCGACCACGACATGGAGGCTGATTGAATAAGAGGAGAATAAGAGGTGGATAAAGCTGACAAGGATGGATGGATGGATAGTGTTTACGGTCTATCAGGCTTTGTAGGCTATGTAAGGCCATTAAGCATGAACATTCCTGGAACAGTATAGAGTAAACGCAAAGTCACAGTGTCCCTAGTTATTCGCCTCTTACGAATCGCGTAGGGAGACGCGGTGGGTCGAAGCTGACAAGTATTTCCGATCGATGACACGGCGTGACCAAGACAAATATCCTCATGGATGGGTCGCATCTATTCACTAGTCAGACCATGCTCCTTCCACCCTTCATTTCCGTGCCGCAGGCTATAGTCATTCGCAGATCAAGCAGCTTGGACTCAAACTAATCGCATTTGGAGGCCCGGTCTGCCAACGTCGAAACAAATCGCCAATGTTGCCTGGAGAGGTGTGACCCCAATGCAAATGTGGCGCCCTGCCATGCCATAACAACGAGACATCGTTTGATTGCCGCTTCTGCCTTCATGTACATGGCCGACTTCGACGGTTTTCCCCTACGGCATTACCCGCTTCGTATAAGTATTCATTTTTTCTCGTCTTCGAGATAGAATCTCCTGCAGTTTCCGGGTTGGGTCTGCGGACGGAAGTCTGAGGCGTGTTCAGAAGGCGACGAGTACTCAGTGAGTTCGCGCGAGCTGAGCAGCGCTTGCGCCGTGAAACGGCTTGTTCAGAACGCGTAGCGCTGCAAAGCGCTGCATGTGATTCGGCGCTTTGCAGCGCTGCGCCTCCTGAACAAGCCGCTGTTCAGGAGGGAAGCTTGGCGAGTGCACGCGTGATCCTCGCCCTCCTGAACACGCCTCTGGTGTCTTTCACGCCAGACAAACAACGCTCTGTCATATCAGTGAGGTGCTTCGTCATCTTAGCAATGGAGAACATCTCTTTGACTCCCGTCGGCTCCATCGGGTGAGTGACTTCCGCGCTAAGAAGCTAGATCGTGTTACCTACAT
>JAWQFJ010003308.1:7500-10000 GCA_034096865.1 Theodoxus fluviatilis | reverse complement strand
TAGTGCATGTGCGCAAGAGATATGTTTGAGACGAGATGGAAGGGAAGTTTCTTCAATCAAACATCCAGTCAGTGTATCGATAATGTTACTGGCCTCTAACGTTCATCGTTTGTGATGTGCACCGATTTCCTGTCAGTCCCTACTTCCTGTCCAACTAAGTTTACCTGTTTGTCTCAAAGAAGACATCGATGCTTACACTCTCTTACAGTATATGTCCTTCATCAAACTTTTTCACTCAAGGCCATCACTTTTGAAAACAGAAGTCTGGAATTCGATCCTTTTTCCAAATTTTACTTATCCGGGGTAGAAGCCTTTCGCAGACGTTGACAATACCTACATGCCTCTGCTTTGATGTTGCATGTCGTATTACATACGGTAGTCTTTCATTTTGAAAAGTAACCTTTTTTGTCCATGTTATGACCCCCCCACTCACTCATTTTACTCCACCTCACCCCAATCAACCCACACCCCGCCCAATCCCACCCCACTCCCCATCCCTCTCTAACCCACCACTCCCCACCAACGATCTGCCCTCAGTCCTCATGCCCCCTCATCTCCTTATGTCTCTACCCCATCCCCCACCCCCCATCCCCCACCCCACCCCACCCCCCATCCCCCACCCCCCATCCCCCACCCCCCACCCCCCACCCCCATCCCCCACCCCCACCCCTGCTGACAGCGTCCAGGAGGGGGGGGGACATCAGCGGTTTAGGGCAATGGCGTGTGTTCTGATGATGAAAGCCATTGCATGCCTGATACGAATTTGCTGGCTGCTCTTTTTCCCCCTTTTTGTCCTCCATTCTTCTTTATCGAATATTTCTCAGGGCTACTAGGCCAGCCCCGAGGATACACGCTTGTCAAGGAAAGCCTATAGTAACAGCTTGGGTTTTCGTGTTAAGGCATGGGCCCTCGATTTCCTTGCACGCACACATGTTCAAAGCATTTTACTAAGCAGTTTTACGAAGTTAAGTCAAGGATGGGTTACGTCACGCAAGCAATTTCTTTCCGCTGTTGCTGATGGACTGTTACTCCAATCGTGATTTTCGAATGTCCCATCACGGGATAAGTCAGAATCCCCCCCCCCCCCTTTTCCCTCGAACAAAACAGGTCTTAAATCGATATCTTAATGTTTGAGGATGCAAATATTGTTTTCATGTGATTCTTAAAACGATAGATATTAGTATGAACACTGTATGAAGTATAAAAAATAAGGTTATGCCCATTTGAGGTAGTTATCATGCCGGCGTAACTCTTGAGAAAGTGGACTGCCTCGGAACGTCTTCTACAAGCAGCCGAGGTAAGGCAGTACATTTTCAATCTTTCCAACTTTTTTCAATCGAGCACATTTTTTCAGGACACGAAATTGTTTGTGTCCCTGGCGTGCATTTCGGCGAAAACATTTACATAACCCAGACTGATCCCCCATAAAGAATTTCTGCATTTGCAACAAAACGCCTCGTGTGAGCCAGGAATGGCTTCGCGCTGGAGAGTCAACAAAACATGTACATGTATATCGCAAGTAGTCCTGGATAAAAGTGGGGAAGGCACAATCCCCCTGTGGACTGGGGGTAGGAATGGACCCCCTGTGGGCTGGGGGTAACAACTGACCCCCCGCATCTCCCTTCACGATTTGTGCGAGGCGAGTGAGCGAGGAAATCTCGACTTGACTGGCTCTTACTCTAACAGTTCTTGAGCTTCTTCGTGATCATTGGCCTTACGTAGACTACAAAGGCTGAAATGCTGTAAAACTCCACTCTTCATCGAAGGCTGAAAGGAGTGAGATGAGCTCTGGAGGACTTCCTCCCTGCAGCTTTGCCTGGCTGCTGTAGTCTTGTGTGTGTGTGTCCTTCTGAACATCGATGTTTCTCCACATTGAATGGAAATGGTACGTGATTGCTCATATGAGTCTTGTGTGTGTGTCCTTCTAAACATCGATGTTTCTTCACATGGAATTCATGTTGTAACGGTACGTGATTGCTCATTTGAGTCTTGTGTGTGTGTCCTTCTAAACATCGATGTTTCTTCACATTGAATTGATGTTGTAACAGTACGTGATTGCTCATATGAGTCTTGTGTGTGTGTCCTTCTAAACATCGATGTTTCTTCACATGGAATTCATGTTGTAACGGTACGTGATTGCTCATTTGAGTCTTGTGTGTGTGTGTCCTTCTGAACATCGATGTTTCTCCACATTGAATAGAAATGGTACGTGATTGCTCATATGAGTCTTGTGTGTGCGTGTGTCCTTCTGAACATCGATGTTTCTTCACATTGAATTGATGTTGTAACGGTACGTGATTGCTCATATGAGTCTTGTGTGTGTGTGTCCTTCTGAACATCGATGTTTCTCCACATTGAATAGAAATGGTACGTGATTGCTCATATGAGTCTTGTGTGTGTGTCCTTCTAAACATCGATGTTTCTTCACATTGAATTGATGTTGTAACGGTACGTGATTGCTCATATGAGTCTTGTGTGTGTGTCCTTCTAAACATCGATG
>JAWQFJ010003308.1:0-2500 GCA_034096865.1 Theodoxus fluviatilis | reverse complement strand
CTTGTTGAAATACATGTAGTGGTCCAGCAGTACGTAACGGATGCTAGGGTAGAGGCCAATCTGTCTGTCTTGTTGAAATACATGTAGTTGTCCAGCAGTACGTAACGGATGTTAGGGTAGAGGCCAATCTGTCTGCCTTGTTGAAATACATGTAGTGGTCCAGCAGTACGTAACGGATGCTAGGGTAGAGGCCAACTCCTACGCTTCGAACATTGCCTTGCTCTGCACCCGAGCAGATAGAACATTTGACCTGCAGTCGCTTGCAGCTAATGGGTGCCGCGTTCGAAGCTGCACAGATGATAGCATTGCACCCTTGGGCAATGTGCTTCACTCACACTGCCGTGCACTGGGCACTGCACAGCGGCGACCGGGGGTGAAATTCCCTTACAACAATTTCATCAAAAAGGACAAAAATAAAGGTTATAATTGGTTATCATTATCATTATCATCATTCCATCAAGTGCCGCATTCAATGCTGTCGCGCTCCTATAATTGCGTCGTTGATCATAAACTTTATTGTTTTATTGCTTTAATGACCATATAACAGAGGCAATGTCTTGAAGTAAAAATATCTAGTATTCGCCTACTGCGTAGCTGCGGTTCTGCTAGGGAGAATAGATATTGCAGGAAGGAAATTACAGTTGGAGGTAAACATAATGCAGACTGAACGATTAGCAGGGACAACTGTGCTATAAGCGCTAACCAAATGACAGCTTTCTATGAAGCTTGGGCTGAGCAAGGTCACATAAAGACAATGAAGGTCCCACAATTACCACCTCCAGACGTCGGCAAGACGTCATGTTGAGTACCAAATTACCCTAGTTACGAAGTTGTTTCTCGCAGAAAGATTTCTCTCACGTCACTGTAGTTTTATCAAATACCATGTGACTCACGGAACGAAAGCATTGATGTATTTGCATGTCTGGTAAATTCAACACGAAATAGAGTTAAGACGGTCTTGCACAATAGACAATCAGCTATGGATCTTTCAGTTCAAAATCCTGCACCGGAGTATATCAAGAAACACCTTCCTTCCACGTTTGGGGAAATCATCTTCATCACTTTGTGGATTTTGCTGGTTTTGTGTCAAAACACAAGAACATCTATTCTGGGAGTGACAAATAAATAAAGATTTCTGGTCCAAACTACAGCACTATTTAGAAATCAGTAAGGCAACATTCCATAAATGTAAATATTCTCTATTCTTTGGTGACAAGTTGGCCTCTCGCATCGTAAGTCATATATTGATATTAGCCAAAAATGTATTCATCAAGTCAAATGCCTCAATTATGAAATCCCTCTAGTGTCCTTTAGCCAGGTCCTGCAATCTACATGTAGAATTGAAGAAAGAATCGCTTTCAGAAATGGAACACTAGACAAATTTAAGATTCAATGGTCACCGATATTTCCAACATGCATATAACATTTCAACACAAAAAATGGCCTTTCTCCCAATACTTCCTGATCCTGTTCCTCTCTTCCTCGACTCACCCTTCCCCCCTTCCCCCCCCCCCCCTCCAGACTTTATCTCTCTCACGATGTCTACAGCATCTGATTTTATGTACAAATAATTCTGGTTATCTTTCTTCCATATCTTGTCGCTTATATGCAAACTGCTCGATGTACGGTATTTGTACCAAATACTTACTTCGAGCCAACCGTGTGTATGTGTTTCCCTTTCTGACGTATTAATTATACCGATCTGTAACCTGGAATAGTCTGCCTCTCTCAGTCCGTCATTCTGACACTGTCCCAGTTCAAAAGTGCTCTGAAGACCCACCTCTTCCGATCCGCCTTTCCCGCTGAGCTGCTTCGCCTTACTTGACCTTGCCTGCAAGTGCTGTGTATATTGTATAGTTTGTTCTATTGGACTTTAGTTTTTGTTTTGTTTATATGTTTAGTGTGTGAGTTTTTGTGGGATTGTGGTGTTGAGCGGTTGTATGAGTGTTGAGTCTTTGGATTGTAAACGCCATGAGCTTGCCTGTCAAGCGAAGGTATGTGCGTAAATAAACTATATTTTTATTATTATTAAGTAGGATTGCTTCACTGGTCAGAGCTATGCGTGTAACTAGATGTCCCTAGAACGCCGTGATGTCAGCATGATTGTCCGTATCACTCGGCAGTGGGGTTGATTTGACCGATCCTCTCAAAGTACAGCACCATCAATGTGACAGGAACCTCACTTGAACAATTGCTGATTGTGAACAGCTCTTTCATCGAATGATACGATAAACGTGACTGCCTGTCTCATTGAACTTTATCCTCGATATTTCCACCTGACTTAACGAAATTTGGCATTGAGGAGTGGTTGTCTCTATCAGCACACTACAGGTGTGGCGAGCTCTTTCGCCCAATTAAAGTATTGACGTCAAAAGCCGAGCTGCCTCATTGAACAAGGGGTTGATGGAACTTTCAGTCTGTCCCAAATTTCTCATCAATGAAAGTGGCCGTTTCACACAACTGCACTACATATTACATTACACCACACATCACTCTACAC
>JAWQFJ010003305.1:0-27089 GCA_034096865.1 Theodoxus fluviatilis | reverse complement strand
CATTCAGCGTGGCTGAGACTAGTGGATATAGTCTCAGCAACAGGTTGGTCACGTGATAGCCTTAATTCTTCCATAACATGCATACCACCGTTCTGAACACAGAGTCTCAGCCACGCTGAATGGCATATCACATCGTGAGTGTATTCCTCCGCTTGTTGTGATATACTCGATACTGGCAGCCATTTTTCGTCAATTCATTTTCTAAACATCGATTTCCCATGAATGTAAAACTTGTATGCGGTAAAATTCGAATCACAAGAGTGTAATATTGTGAACTCTACTAATTATAAGGACTTTGAATACAACAGCAATATTTATACTTCATTGAGCGAGTAATGCAACCAATCCCGTCTGCATAATCATTTGGACCGATACACACAGAAACCCGCTGAGTGCTTTTGCTGATGAGGAATCATTAATTTAATGTATGCTTAGAAGGATTAAACTTAGAAAAACTGCTTCTGAGCTATCCGATAATATCGAACTTCGGAATCGGACGGATTCCTACAGAAGAAACTTCCATTCGATTAACGTTCAACACAGACGGAATGTAGGTTAAATCACTTACTGACTCCATCAGTCGATACACGAATGATCGAAGTGTGGAGCTCGTCAAACAGTGTGAAGGCAGTTAGACCACAGGTTCCGGCCAGAAAGCAATTACTTGCGAGAGTATAACCATAGATTCACGAAACCAGCCCGGAGCCATAGGAATCCTTTTCGCTGCGTTTATAGTAGGTCCAAAGATTGCGTGTATTACTATATACACAATCGCACGTGCTCAAGGCAGTTTGCAACCTTATAGACGACGTTCGCGCTAAAAGTAGTTCTCAAATGATTTCCTGAAAATCTCATAGATTAGTTTTATTAGAACACCAAATTTGTGTTTATCTATCGGATAAATAATTGGAATGAAATAGAATCGCCTCTTTTTACTCTCAATGGTCTTCTGATCATGTTGAATTTTGATTGGTAAAATCATTGGAATGTGGAGCCGAAGTCACGTGACCAACCTGTGTCAGAGATACTATATCTCTGTGTTCAGAAATGACCCATCCACACGCACACACACACACCCACACGACACACACACACACACACACGCCACGACACCCGCACACACCACCCCCACCCACGCACACACACACACGTCACACACGGCAGGAGGCAGCACCCATACACGCTTAAGTTTTACACACGCGAGTAAAAAAAGATCTTGAGACTCGTGTATGCAAAGAGAGTCTTTGTTTTATCTAATGACGAGTAAACTTCTGTTAAATATTTGACAACATTTGCCATACTGCATATTTCTAAATACCTCATGTATATGTATCGATTTAATTGTTTCCCAGGAAATATTGAAGTAGAATGATATAAAATGTTAATTAACCGCTAACGTGTTCTGGTCAATTCTCTTCTATATCACTACGTCTGTTGTTCGCCGTTCGCAGTGCGCGCGCGGCTTGCGCGCGTGTGTATTGTGTATTTGTGTGTGTGCGCGTGCGTGTGGCGTGTGTGATATGGGTGTGTGTTTATGTGTGTATTAGTGTATCGGTGTGGTTTGTGTGTGTGTGTGTGTGGTGTGTGTGTAGAGAGAGAGAGAGAGAGAGAGAGAGAGAGAGAGAGAGTGGGAGAGAACGAGGGGAGGGGAAAAAGGGGAGAGAGAGGAGGAGAGACAGAGGAAGTGAGAGGAGAGAGAGAGAGAGAGAGAGAGAGAAGAGAGAGAGCGGTCTATGTTTTATCAATACGTCCAGCACGCCGGGAAGGACAGCACTTTTCTTGGGAAAGGACTAAACAGTTATCCTAATGGGGAGGGGGGGGAATGGAAGCGTCATATTTTGGCCACAATGGGATCCGCACCGTGTGTTCGAAGTTAATAAAATTTAAGACGTAGGTACCTTGAAACGTTATTTATGTGCATGCAGAAGCCCAATTTTTTCCCATTCATAACTTTTGTTTCAGCGCCGACCTTAAATTACCGCCTTAAGATGCTTGTAGACACTTGTACTTTTAAGGTATTGACATAATGTTTGGTGTGCGTCTAGCCAAAAGACATGTTTTTATGACTGCCAAGTTTCATTGCTGTATCTTGTAAACACGCTGAGATATGGACAATACCGCACTGTCACCCGAGAAAAAAGGCCTTAAAACCAGCGTTTTTGCCTGCAAAACGTGTTAACGCCTCCTGTCTTTCAAAGCCCGTAGAAGACACACCCTTTTTGTTTTCTCTTCAAAACGCATGTTGTCTTAAAGATAAATGGTTGGGCTATCGTTTGACGTTTAGTTTTACAAAATACTGTTGCATCTGATTATTTTATGAATTTAAGAATCGGAAAAAGTCGTTTTGCAAGTTCATTTTCGGGGGGTACTCACTTTGACGCCCAGCTGCGCAGCGCTGAGTTAAGATAATCGTGATCTGTAAACGGGATCATAAAGAAGAATAAATGTCCTTTCCGAGCATATGTATATGGTTACTCAATATTTACTCGTTCAGCTTTTATATCAAATTTTCGTACCGCTCCTTAACTTTTTGTGCGTAGTGTAGAATAATGATTTCTTTGCTGTGCGACTAGGCACTCAAGGAGTAAAGTAAATGCGGGCATAAACGCTTTAGTGTCGCATTCAACATATCACTAGCGCTAACGGTTGAAGAGCTTTACAAACATAGGAACAACAGTGCATTGGTTCGTTTATGATGCAATGAGAAAAACGCGCCTTAATTTGGTTGTTGAAGGATTCATCTAACCAACTGACGCTCTGGTACAAATATAAGCCATTTTTCTTACCATGTCCATCTTCGTTGCTGTCCTCAACAGCATGAATAAAAAGGGGAAACCTTTTTAAATCCGGATGGATTTCAATGACATAGGGCATTAGGAGACTTCTCTACGAATGGGCATCTTGGCAAGTTGGAGAAGGTGGATCAGTCTAGAAACTCTGTAACTTTCTTCGGGATAATTTATAACAAGCGTATTACATAAAGAGGCAATCTCTTTTGCAGTTGGTCAAATCACATTTTCTTTTTCTTGGTAGCCTGTCGGGGGTCGAGAAAGACAAATTGTTGTGCGGCCATCCTCTGTGGTGATTACGCATGTGGGTCGGAAACCGATATCCGAATCGCACAGGCGGTTGCAGATGGAGCATGGAACTTCAGTCATCAAAGCAGGGAGCCTTGCGTCTTCGCTCTCTTGCAGTGGCAAGGCGTTGACTGCAGTCTGCCTCAAGCTTTGTGGGGGCTGTTTTGGGCGTGCCAAGCAGTTCATCAGAGGCAGAGGTCTCAAGCTCGCGAGGACGGAGCTGCTACTGCCACTGCTACTGCTGCTGCTGTTCCTTCCCCTACCCCCCTCTCCCCTCCTCCTCCCCCTTCCCCTTCCTCCCTGCCCCTCCTCCTCCCTCCTCCCCCCCTCCCCCCTCTCCTCCTCCTCCTCCTTTTCCCCCTCCTCCACTTCCCCCTCCTCCTCCTTTTCCCCTCCTCCACTTCCCCCTCCTCCTCCTCCTCGTCCTCCTTCTCTTCGTCGTCGTCGTCCTCCTCCTCCCCCTTCTTCCTCACTTCTCCTTCTCTTCCCATCCATCCCCATTCCTTCGACTCCTTCTTGTCCTCTTTTTCGTTTTCTTCGTCGCCTTCTTCCTCTTTCCCCTCCTCGTCCTCCTCCTCGTCCTCCTCCTCGTCCCCCTTCCTGTTCTAATATCTCTCTTCCTCCCTCCTCCTTCTCTTCCTCTCCATCCCAATCCCTTCCTCGCATTTCTTCTCATCCTCTTATTTCTTTTCTTCATCGCCTTCTTCCTCTTTCCTCTCCTCTTCCTTCTCCCTGTCCTCACCCCCCGCCTCTTCCACCCTCCCCCTTCTCCCCCGCCATCTCCTTCCTCTCCTCCTCCCCCACCTTCCACCCCCTCCTCCTCCATCTGCTACTTCTTCTCCTCCTGCTCCTCCTCCTCCTCCTGCTGCTGCTGCTGCTCTTCCTCCTCATCCTCCCCCCACCCCCACTCCACCCCACCCCTCCTCCTCCTCGATGTGCGGAACTCTTCAAACTTATTCTCCGAGTGAACTCTGAAGCACCCACAAAGGTCAGACAAGACGACATATGGGAAGCACTCATTAAGAGGCTTCCGAAAAAACCTGCTCCTCTACGGGTGCTCGCAGAAAGTGTCGACAATGACCAATAACCATCGTGATGACACTCCAAATGATTCATTGGGAAAGGAGGTTATTGCTTTTTTCTCTGCTTTGCAGCGGACAGAAGACGTAATGTAAAGAGTATGCAAAGACCAGGATGTTCCTGATGCTGGTTCCTATTCCGACGCACTATTAGCGCGGTTTTTCATGACGAATCAGTCAGTGTGTGTGAATCACTGCGTTCACGAATGATTATTCGTGTTCAGTGAAGAACAACCAACAAGATGACAAGTCCCCAAGATGTTCCCATCTTTGGAAGAATAGTTGCCATTTTTGATTTGCAGGGCACACAGACAGCAGACAGAGTTTACAGCGTGAAAACGTATTTATCAAGCACCTTGCCCCGAAATGAGGCACACCACACGAAATTACTTAGTGGGCAAGAAAATGTACTTCATTCGCATTTTGTTGACAGTAATACTTCTTCTCCCAAGTCTCAGTAGCAATCCTTAGACTTCAGAAATAGCAATAAGGGTGTGAGCGTGTGTGTGTGTGTGTGTGTGTGTGTGTGTGTGTGTGTGTGCGTGTGTGTGTGTGTGTGTGCGTGTGTGTGTGCGCGCGTGCGTGCGTGCACGTATGCGTGACCGTATGTGCGTGCATTCGTGCGTATTTTTTGCTTACTCCTTTGCTATATCAGACGTACCCGAGTTCTCCATCCAGTCACTTCTTCCATGCATCAGACACTGCAGCACTGTTGAGTAGTCATTGTTTGTGGCAAACGTTGGTCTACCATTGTGCACAACAAAGACAGGCGTGCAACAAACCTTTGTCTTGGTATCAAATGTTCTATAGGAAATGAGAAGAAAAATATACAGTACCAGTTTACATGTAGGTGCCGAAAGAGGAGTATAATGTATTCAAAACTCGACCATTACTCTCAATACACAATGCATTCTATACTTTTCTACCCTTAGATTCAAATTTTATAAAGTTATTGTGTGTTGACAGGTAAGCTCGAGTCTTCGGTGCAATTTAACAGACATTTCAAACTAATTAACTTAATGCAGAAAGTCAGATTGCTTCAATCAAAAATGGCCATTCAGATGCAAATATTATTTCTTACAGTCACAACATAATTTCAAATTGAATGTCCCACTGTTGAGCAAAAAGATATTCCAGCAAGCTCATTTCACTCCACTGATTCTTCAAAAGTAGGAATGGGTTAGGAACAGAAATGAAGGGAGACCCTCCACTAACGATCCACGACAATGATGAACATGACAAGCCTTATTAGAATCGGAACTGGTCAAATCATTGTGTGAGGCACTTCATCCGCCTCGTGATCCTAAAATGGTATTTCGTACGAAGGTTCTGACTCCTTAGAGGAATTCTCTGTGGGAAGCGTGAGGCGAAACTTCTCCCCCAGTGAACATCGTTGCCTGGCGAGGATCCCATCTCAGACTTGATCATATTATAATTCCATCCATTGATCAGCATAAAAACAGCAAATGGTGGGAAGCGGCGGTCAGTATCCTTCACACCAATGCCAGCCACGAGGAGGCGTTCCTGGCTGCAAACGCCATGACGACCAATAACTTGTGGCCCCCAGCTCCCATGACCGTTCGACGAACTCATCTCCGATGGGAAGACAGGCAGTCGACCCTCGCGTCTCCATGGAAACGGCAAATAAAAGTGGGACGAGCTATGAGAGAGATGTCGTGGGTCTGTCAGAAGTGTTTGAGATGACTGAAGTCGATGGGAGATAAGAGAGGGGGATACGTGGAAAGTCACTCGCGACGCTTGTGCACGAACCATATGCAGCATCAAGTGGTGAAATGCACGCGTTCTGTTTGTCAGTAGAAAACCGAGATCCTCGCAGGCATGAGAGTTATCGGCTATGCTTGGTGCAGGCATGAGAGTTATCGGCCATGCTTGGTGGAGGTGTTACAGTGTTCTTGACAGAGACCTGGCAGGTTTCAAGGTTATCATCCTAGGGCTATACCAGTGATGTTGGTGTGCAATACTTTTTTTCCTATGGATTATGAGATGAAACATTTGTGTCTGTGATGAAAATTACTTCAAAAAATATATATGTAGCAAGAAACTCCCAACGGAGCGAGGCAGCAGACGGTCTTCAGAGGAAGATCCCCCGTCGACAAGTGTTTCGGCCCTTTAAAATTACTTCAACATATATATATATATATATATACAATTATCACTTGAAACAGATTTGTTTTCTGCTGTGTTTATTAAGCGCGTGAATGCGGTTGTGGTTGTCAGAATGTAGACAGACGTGATTTCCCTTTTTCGACAGACAGAATCAAAATATTAAGAACAATAACCAAAATCAACAACAACAACAACAAAAACAACAAAAACAACAGCACACTGAACTGAAGCTGTAATGTTCATTAACACTCATTTTCACTAAGATGAAAAATAAAACAAATGCTGCTGGTACAATCGACTCGAGATCACCCCATAGTTCGGATCAGTCTTGTCTGTCCTCGACAACAGGAGGAGATCAGAAAACAAGCTTGAGTTATAAATCACCATCTGCTCCGCAACAGCACCTCAACAACAGCACACAAACACCATCTGTGACACACGCATGACATCGGAAGGTTTGTAAGCGCCAAGGACCGCTGTGTCGTGTGAAAATGGGGAAAAAAGTACGACTGGGCGTTGTGTCTGTCTACTTTTTCTAACGACCGCAACGAGAAAAATCAGCTTTTTGTCCTCATAATGGCCTGAGGGAATGACGGTACTGACCTAATTGCCATATTCCCAGCATGGACACACACAAAAACCACAAAGTTTAATTGTATTTGGAAAGAAAAAATAATGATGTATGTGTACAATATCTAACAACCACAACGCGTGTAAATGCGTTGCGGTCGCTAGAATGTGGACAGACATGACTTCCCTTTTTCGACAGGTCGAATTAGTATAATTATTGAGAACTTAAACAAAAACTAAAGCATTGCAGTCACGCTCAACTGAAGTTGTGACGTTGATGAACACTTTGTATGAGTGTGGACTTTTCATTGTAAACGCCATGAGCTTGCCTATTAGGGAAGGTATGTGCGTACAAGTAATCTGTATTATTATTAGTAGTAGTAGTAGTAGTAGTAGTAGTAGTAGTAGTAGTAGTAGTAGTAGTAGTAGTAGTAGTAGTAGTAGTAGTAGTAGTATTACAGCTCATATTCCGTTTCAAAGTTTAGACGTGTAAGATGTTCCAGCTAGAAGGCAAGAATCGTGGGTTTATTGATTAAATAAAATGTCGTGAACGTTTCGGACGGATGAAATGCGTAGGTGTGTCTTTCCCACGTGATCACGAAACAAGATCTTTTTACCTCCAACAAACATTTTATGATCTTTTTCTGTGCTATGCGATATGACATGAATCGTCTGTTCCATGACGAAATGGCGAAAGCTATGTTCAACTGAACTCAAAAAGGTGCGCAAGAGTTCCACATCAAATTCATGTTTCCCAAAAACAGAAACTCTCAGGGGCAAGGCCACTGCAACGCAGATGATGCAATCGCTCATCACTCGCAGATGCATCATATGCAGACATTGTGAAGCCTCCTTAATTCCAAACTCACTCAACACGAGACCTTCGTTTTTCGTACACCTAACCTATTGCTGTAGCTGCCCTGACCTCAAAAGTGCTTGCATGAGCTGCAAAAGAGGAAGTTTCTTGCCAACGCAAATATTAGGAAATCGACGACATCCTGTGTGTCAACTGCTGAGAAATAGCACCAGTGCATGTGGTATTGTTCTGCTTTTTAAACTCTCACACAATTGGCAGGAGAATGCCATTTCCACAAAAGACTTGATTATTTTGGAATGTGCCGTTTCCACAGTATAATTATCTGTGCTTCAGTGACTGCTGGATCTTTTTGAAGTTCCTTGAATAAATATCTACGGCGATACGGATTTTCATCACATCAGAGGGGGGGAAATGTCATTTTATTTTCAACTTTCATATCGAGGTTCTTTGATTTGTAAAAACAGTTCGGAGTAAATATAGGTAACTTGCGGAAAGAACAGCCTGTCCGTTGGTGAAAAGGACAGATGTTGGAGACAAACTGTCTGTGCCCTGGAGGAGTGTTACTTTTTTCATTTCGTTTCTGAAAGGCTCTGCATTATAGATAATATACCATTGGTGTGAGGCACGTGGGACGTTCAAATCTCAGATTATAATTATCAGCCTTCGGGATAGACTTGACAGTCTGTAGCATCAACCCCTACACGGAAAATTGATGGCTGCAAAGCGCGTTGTGTGTCGTCGGTTGCTGGGAAGCAGTCGGGAGGACGGGGAAACACAGAAGCCTGTGGGCTGCGAGAAGTGTGAGATATGCTTCAGCCATCTGGCGTCATCAACACAGTGAGCAACATTGTCTTTCTTGAGCATACTTATGCAAGCACATTAGGCACAGAAATGGTGCTTTGTCGATTTTCGACGAAGACGTCAACGGCTCCGAAGGTAAGGAAGCAGACATCGTTCATGCAGAGACATGTCAGCGGTGACGGCGGCCTACAGTTGCGTCCAAATCACGTGGTGCTGCAGAAAACCGTGTTTGTGTGCTACCTTTGTGACTTTATCGTTGTAAAACATGAGCCTCACACAAAGCGAAAATGGCGCTTTTTGTTACTTTGCTAAAGTATCAGTCCCCAAGCCACAGACCACCGTGAGTCAACCATCCAATGTACACTCGAAGTACTCACACATTTTCCTTCTGAAACCCGAGATTAACCTACAGTCAGAAAGTTCTACCAGTGAGTCTTAAAAGCAACCTAGATTCCCATAGAAAGCACGAAACCGAATGCTCATAAGTCAGAGCGCAGACTATTTCCTCGAACGGTCACGAGCTACTTAGTTCTGCCCTGGCTCGTGGACTGGTTTTGTACAGTGCGGTATCGGCGTGAGGAAGACCGTTCGAAAAGAACTGGAGAAGGGCAAGGGGCATGACGTGGATAGAGGCTCGGTGGTTTATCGGACCTAAGACGAGAGACGGGAGGAGAGTGAAAAGGTCGTGCAAAACATGCTTCCATTTACCTGCTCCGATCGAGGCTGGCAGTGACTCATGTCCACAAACAGATCTTGCATCTCCAGTGCCGATTGTGCCATCACTAGCAGTCCAAGATGAATGATAGAAGGATATTAGCACGGCCTAGATAATCTAAATAAAACCAGAGAGAGAGAGGGAGATACAGACAGACAGACAGACAGACAGACAGACAGACAGACAGACAGACAGACACACACACACACGCACGCACACACACACGCACACACACACACACGCACACACACACGGACGGACAGACAGACCCATCGGCAGATAAACAGAAAGACACATCGACAGACATACAGTCACACAGACATACAGACATATATACATACACACAGACAAACAGGTGGATACACACACACACACACACACACACACACACACACACACACATACACACACAGAGGCAGGCAGGGAGGCAGACAAGAAGGCAGACAGGGAGACAGACTGTGAGGTAGACATACAAACAGACACCCACATATACGCACAGAGACAACGCACACACACACACACACACACACACACACACACACACACACACACACACTCACACACACACACACACGCACACAGACACACACACACGCACGCACGCACATACACACAAATACACATACACACACACACGCACACACACACGCGCGCGCGAGCACACACACACACACACACACAAACACACACACACACACAAACACACGCACACACACACAAACTCACACCCGCGCGCGCGCACCTCTACTAGAGTAACAGAATCTACTGTGGGTCGATGTCTAGCATTTGAAAGTCCGTCATGGAAACACTTGAAAAATGGCCACCTTTACTTTTTCGACTGACATTTCCTTCGGTTACGTAGAGGGCATTAGCAGCGACATTTGCAGATGGCGACGTAGGCTTCGACGAGAGTGGATACTTTCTTACGCAAAATAATGGCGAAAATAAATGATCTCTTTACGATATTGGGGAATGGATGTAATGGCTTCCGCCTCAAAGTAACAAGACCACGTAGAAAAAGAGGTAATAGCGGAAAAAGTACGGTGGTGACAAAGGCCCTGAAAAAGTTTAAACATGTGAGATGGACTGTGGGAAAAATTAACATCTTCCTGTGCCAAGGAGAGAGAAAAACTGCCGCAGAGTTTATTCGCTGAAGAGCAGATAAACAACCAGGCGGGCTAAAAAAGAAAATGTCAACAGTCATACTTGTAGTCAATTTTTGTGTGCTCGAAACCTTACCGGCCCCTCCGCCTTTGGCGCAGCAGAGCAGCGCAAGTCATTGTCCTGCTACCATAACTTTCCTGAATACCATCGGTGCCTGATGCTTTCCACGGAGGAAACTATAAATGACTGCCTCAATTTCCCTAACACCAAC
The DNA here is from genome assembly GCA_034096865.1 of Theodoxus fluviatilis. NCBI lineage: Eukaryota > Metazoa > Mollusca > Gastropoda > Cycloneritida > Neritidae > Theodoxus > Theodoxus fluviatilis. The sequence goes on along the minus strand of JAWQFJ010003305.1, from coordinate 16,528 downwards.
TCACCAACTGGAACACCGTTTCGGTAACGAGCGACTGAGACGTGCTTCGCCAAAAAGATGATGCTAGGAATGGCGCTAGGCGAGGACAGCACAGCGTATGGCTTCACAGCCTGTCTACCCACCTGTGACGGTACGCCCTTTCCCCATTATTAAAAAATTTATATACATGGAATCAGGGTGACGGATTTACTCGTGTGTACATTGAAAATTGTTTCTCCCTGTCTTCCGAGTGAGTTGCCAGCCAGGTCTCAAATAAAATGTAGCTACAGCTGTATTAGAAAACCAGCCATGCCTTGAAAGTAGTTTACTGTTGTGAAACCATGTGATGAAACAGTGGATAGTTTCAAATTAAGGCGTTAGGCCTCCAGTAATAAAATGAATTGTGCATATGTTAAGACCATGGATTGGTCGGCGACCGACGTTCAAATAAAGACGCCAAGTTAGAATGAGCTTCCAATGCGAGTAACCTTGACGCTGCTTGAGTCAACGTTCCTCGTGATTGGCCAACTTTTAAAGTTAGAGCGGGAAAACACGTGCTGGCAAAGCACGCGCCAAATCCAAACTACCCCATTGGTTTAGGGCGGAGTGAATTGTAATACTTTCAATGGAGACCGAGGGGATGGGACAACAACACTGCTGTCTGCTCATTCAGGGGCAGGCACTCTGAACTCTCCGGCTCCTGGCGTGGAGTGGAATCATCTGCGACAAGGCCATGCAGACATGGGAGGAAGGACGAGTGACATCTGCCCTCTACCTCTCGTCGACTCTAGCTCCGAATCCTCCGGGGGGGGGGGGGGGGGGGGTGCTAAGCCGAACAGCCAGACATGTAGATGGCCATTCCTCCTGCCAGACCTCTACAAGAATTCATGCTTCGCCTGATGACGAAGACGACGCGAGGAGAGATCATGCCGCTCCAACCCTCCCTTCTCACAGAGGATCCCCCCCCTCCCTCGTGTCAGTCGTCACCTCCCCAGCGCCCAAAACATCATTCCTTGAAGAACAACAACTAGGGTTAACGCCTCTAAGCTCTTCAGCATTCTTCCAATCAGCGGACTCACATGAAATCTCCTCCCAGATGAGTTTCATCTTGCAGTATAAACTTGCTGGCTAAATTAGGATTGAATAAGTATATCTCGCGCATGATGATTGAACAACTATTGCCTTTTTTTACAATTATTAAAGTCATTTGGTATTCGGACGTTTGATCTCATCTCTGCTGTGCTGTTCATCCTTGACAGCGAGAAAGATGAGTCAATGTTAGTTGTTACAGTATAGCTGTGTGTTCCCCTAGACACCCTCTTAATTAAAGAGAATCAAAGCCCTGTCCTTTAACACCGCCGTTCGACGCCATCATTCTTATTAAAAGGTTCGACATCACACGCCTCCGAAGACTCCGCCATCTCTTCCAGTCTCCAGACTTTGCCTCAACTCTCGCCCTACCCACAGGGAAATGGTCAATGCCAACGATTCTGCCTCACCAAGCACGGCCTCCCCCAAAGCCTACCAGCAAGCGCACGATTCCTCGTCATCACCACAGTATCCCTGCTACTACGCATTATCGGGAAGTGAAACCGGAACGTAAAGCTGCCTTTCCAAGGGCATCCGTCCACGAGAGAAGGAGGTCGAGGACAAGAAGGAGGAGGACGAGGAGAAGGAAAACGAGGAGGAGGACGAGGAGAAGGAAACGAGGAGGAGAAGGATGACGAGGAGGAGGATGACGAGGAGGAGGATGACGAGGAGGAGGAGGAGGAGGAGGAGGATGACGAGGAGGAGGAGGAGAAGGAGGAGGAGGAGGAGGAGGAGGAGGAGGAGGAGGAGGAGGAGGAGGAGGAGGAGGAGGAGGAGGAGGAGGAGGAGGAGGAGGAGGAGGAAGAGGAGGAGGAGGAGGAGGAGGAGAAGGAGGAGGAGGAGGAGGAGGAGGAGGAGGAGGAGGAGGAGGAGGAGGAGGAGGAGGAGGAGGAGGAGGAAGAGGAGGAGGAGGAGGACGACGACGACGACGACGACAAGGAGGAGGAGGACAACGACGACAAGGAAGAGGAGGAGGATGACGACGTCAAGGAGGACGACGAGGAGGTGAAGGTGAAGGGGGAGGATGAGGAGGACGACGACGACGGCAACGAGGACGAGGAGGAGGTGGACGAGGAGGTGGAGAAGGATGAGGAGGAGGCGGAGGAAGAGGATGGTGATGACGAGGACGACTAGGACGAGGACAAGAACGAGGAGGACGAGGACGAGGAGGAAGACGGGGTAGAGAAAGTGGAAGACGAGGAGGAGGAGGAGGAGAAAGACAAGGATGAAGGGGAAGACGAGGAAGACGAGGAAGAGGATAAAGACTAGGAAGAGGAAGAAGATGAGGAGAAGGAGGAAGACGAGGAGTGGAAGGAGGAGGAAGACGAGGAATAGGAGGAAGACGAGGAGGAGGAGGAAGACGAGGAAGAGGAGATCACTTCAACCACCATCCATCAGTAATGAATGCGTCAACAATAGGGTATAACATTCACCTCAACTATCACTTCAACTAATACCTCAACAATATCCAACAACAACAGTAAAGAAGAAAGACACAACAAGTTCAAAGTCACATTTTTGAGAGGACATATATTGCTAATAACTTGCATTAATAAACAACCCAGAAAATATTATGGTGTTTCTTTTCTACTCGAGCACATCGATGCAAGTCAGATTTTGCTGTAGGTTGAGAGAAAACACTGTCGAATTACTTACATGCACACGAAAACTTTACTCATATACAGCTATATTAGAGCATCATTTGAAGCTTTTGCGAAACATGACATTTCAGAGATTGTTGATGTAAGAAGGCCTAGTATCGCAAAGGGAACGCTGGCATCAGCGGGTGATGAACACTTTTTCTTACTCGGGAGGTTTCTCATCTCCAGATCGACATTTCCATTACAGCTGATGAAAAATGGTCACTTCAGATTCGTCTCATCAATTTGACTTCACCTTTCCCTGGGAGGTGAATGACATGTCTGCTTTAGTTATTCTGTAGCTTCTCACGTGGCGGCACTACATTGCCCTAGGCTTGCAAGTACGTGTCTGTCGTAGGAAGGCAGACAGGCTGAAAAGCCGGGATCAGTCAACGGTGTCATCTTTGTTGTTGTACTCCTTACGTATCGATTTCCACTCCTAAAGACAGTTCATTCTATCGAATGACATTTCAGAGGAAGAAAACATTATCTTCCGAAAGTAATGGATGAGGCTAACTGTGTTCTAGTACGTATGTACAGCGGCAAGGCTAAAGTAGATTATCGTCGAATTAGCTCGGGGATTTTGTTTACGTTATTTTCGATGCCATTTTTGTCCGTATTTTCTTTGGCTGAAATGAAATCCATTAAAAAATGTTATTGTGCTAAATAGCATTGCTGCGCATGACCTTTGACAATGAAAAGAACAAAACAAGACATCTCACTTTCCAGTATACCCCTACCCCCATCTACAATCAATCTCTCCTTTCACGCAGAATTATTTCTCCTCTCTATTCAGTCTCAGTCGCCCCCATCTGTCTGATAGACATGAAAAGACGCCGTCATGCTGTTACTTCCTTCCAAATCTGTTAGAGCTTCCTTAGTGTAGGCATCTTGATTATCTTATCCCCTTTCCGCGCTTTTTTCACTTAAAAACCTCTGACCTTGTTATGCTCAACGCTGCGCACTTTTCGAGCGAATCGTCAGTGCATCAAAAGCGACTGGTTCTCAAAGTCAGTGCTGTCCCTTTCTATTCTTGCTGAACCCATCACCATTATTTCTCCTTTTAAAGCCTTTCGGCCCTTTTATATCCAGGGAGGAGACTGTACCATGGACGAAGTGCCCCTAGTTCCGATGTTAAACGTACATTAATCAACAGTGTTATGGCCGTCTATGTAGTCTGGCCTGCAAGTGAGATGGCTACAATCACTCTTCTCTCTATGCCATTGCATCAGTGACGGCTTAAACCCTCGCCGTCTTAATCCATTAAAGTTTTTTTTACGTCACTCCTAAGACGGTCTTCACGTACGCCCTCTTCTCGAAGAAAAGGAAAATTTTACCATGTTTGCTTTAGTGAGCATCGTCGTGCATTTGTTGGGATGGGAAAGGGTCAATTCGTCGTCTGCCTATTCATAATTTTGCATTTTGCCTCCTGTAGACAATACAACAATTCAATAAAAATGTATTCAACCATAATAGACAATTTACATACTGATCATGAAAACCCCCCAAAACAACACACTGTGTGGTATACTAATTTTTAGGTACATGCTATCCTATAATCAAATATATGTATCATTTAGAAAAGTTAGAGTTGCCAATATGACATGACGGAGTTCTGGAATCGTGCTGTTCTAATTTTCGGAAGTGAAAAATCTTCTGCTCCGTCAGTTGAGCATGATGTTGAACCCATAGTGTTGTGGGTGGGAGGGGTCCATGAAAGGCCTACGGGCTTTGTGAAGTACTGAATATCACTTCAAAGTCGTCTCCTGGTTTTCCAACACAACGGCTCGCTCTATGAATGATCCTTTCTACCCTTCCCTCGTCCTGTTTGGAGATGTTCCTACCCCAACAGACAATTTCAAAGGAAACTAATTTAGAGATCACAGCACTATAGAACAATTACAATATGTCAGATGTGATGTCAAACAATTTCAGCTTCCTGAGACCGTACGTGCGGTGAATTAAGTTTTTCATCTATGTGATCAGATGATCAGACCAGCCGAGATTAGAGTCAATAATTAAACCCAATTATTTGTAGTTTTGTAGGTGGGAGAAGGAGAGGCAGGCGGAAAAAGAGGTGGGAAGACAACATCAAAGAGTGGACAGGCTTGACCTTTGCTGACTCACAGCGAGCCACAGAGGATAGAGATCGATGGAGGAAGATTGTCCGCAAGTCATCAGTGGTGCCTCAACAACCCATCTCAGGGTTAAGAGACTGAACTGAACTGAACTGATTTGTAGTTTTCTACTCTCGTTACTTTTGTTTCCGTAATATGCACCGGCTTACGAGATTCTTTCACAGGTCGAAAATCAACACAGATCTCTTTGGTTTTCGAAACATTTAGTTTCTGAAAGTTGTCATCACATCATTGAGCTAACTTCCTTGAAGATATGCGGAATCGTTATCTTTGGTTATCTTACCTATTGTAGCAGTGCCATCTGCATATTTGACAATAATATCACCTCTACAGTCCGTTGTGTGCAGTGTGTACTGTAGAAGGCATCTATCGGTCTTGAACGACCATGGTTTTGTCCAGGTCCCTGAGCAGCGTCTGGAGTGGCTTGTCAGTCCAGTCCTGGATTGGCAGTCCCTCCAGCACCCTCTGCAGGTTAACTTGGATGGAGTCTTGCCTACGTCTCCTTCGGATCCTCCTATCTTCCGCCTGCGCATCTTCGTCTCGCATCGCCTGGCGACCTCTCCAACAGCTGCCCTCCAGAAGTCTCACTTGTCTATGAGGTGTTCCCAGCTGTCTGCCTCGATGCCCGTGATAATCAGGTCATTTCTGCATACATACCTGCAGAGCCGGTCTGAATCTAGTAGCAAGACAGCTATAAAGGAGGTCGTCCTTTGGAATAAGGCCGTCCTCCGCGCGGCGGACATGGCTATGTCATCTTAGGCCTCTCTTGCACAGCAGAAGATGCACACTGAATGAGCCGGCTATCTCCAGAATCTCGGTGTTGGAAGCTTGTTCAAGAATTGTGCAAAAACAGTACCCTGGGATGCGCCAGTGTTAGTGTGGATCTTGATTGCCGCACACTTCTGAGTCTGATATAATGACATATATTGGTCAGATAGGAGGAGATTCACGGGAAAAAAAGATAGGATAGTCAAGTCTGAAAGCTTTCCTGCAAAAAGATAAGGCTGGATGTTGTTGAAAACACTTGTCATTTATGCCGTTGTTACTGTGCTTTGAGCGTTTCTTCATTATAAATCCAGTGACGCATACGTTTCCAAGAGAATCAAAAATGGCTTAGCCGAAGGCAAGCGACACACAGAAGAGCAAAAGAAAGTCTTGCTCGATGACGCCCAGAAATGGACCAGCCGTGTCCATGCTAACCAGCCACGAATGACAGAAAGACGTGGGTGTTCAAATTCCGTCATATACAAGTCAGGCATGACACCTCAATGGTCTGTTACGGGATGAACATAAAGCACAGCATAGCACAGACAAATATAAATGTTCACCTTACAAACAATATCACTGAGTTCTCGTTTGAAATAGAATTAAGATTCGATGATGTGAAAAGCAATCCATAGCTTGTGTTTGTAATAAGTCGACTGAACTACAAGCTCATCTTCACATTCCCTGAGAAACACGACACAACGCATCCACAGACATATCTATTTTGGGACAATCGCACCTTTTATTGGGGGAAAGTAAGCGGAAAATTTCAGAGCTTGCGTGAAATACATTTAACAAAGTAATCAATATTTTCCGACTAATCCTACAAAGTATTAAGTAAATGACACAGAACGAGGACGGAAATTCGGACGGGAAGGAAGAGAACGAGGAAATAGAAGATGGTGCTGGTGGCGGTGGTGATGATGGTGGAAATAGTGGTGGTAAAGGTGTCATCAAGAGTAGTAGCAGTAACAGTAGTAATAGTAGTAGTAGTAGTAGTAGTAGTAGTAGTAGCAGTAGTAGTAGTAGTAATAGTAGTAGTAGTAGTAATAGTAGTAGTAGTAGTAGTAGTAGTAGTAGTAGCAGTAGTAGTAGTAGTAATAGTAGTAGTAGTAGTAGTAGTAGTAGTAGTAGTAATAGTAGTAGTAGCAGTAGTAGTAATAGTAGTAGTAGTAGTAGTAGTAGTAGTAGTAGTAGTAGTAGTAGTAGTAGTAGTAGTAGTAGTAGTAGTAGTAGTAGTAGTAGTAGTAGTAGTACTAGTAGTAGTAGCTTCACCAGTACTACTGGCTGTAGCAGCAGCAATAGAGGCCCCAGCTGTGTCACACACAGTATTTGGCTGTTGCCGTTGTAGTTATCGCTGTCGTTGGCATCGAAGATGACAAATAGGGAATATTTTGGCTTCAAGAGGAACCTGTTATAACCGCATCTCTTTCTAATACTAAGTGTCTCCCAATAAAGATTGGGGGAATCAAGACTCTCTGATCCTCATCTGTCGCAGAAACGGGGAAAACCCCATGGAGAGCCTAGTTGATTATGTTTATACTTTGGTCTGTGAAGAAAAGGCGTTCACGAAGATCAACGTGTTAGGGCTATTTGCAAGTGCAATAATCTCTAAGTCAACATGCGAAATAGGGACAGCAACGGTGGTCGCAAACATGGACGCTAGATTATAGGTAAGGGAAGATAAAAAAGAATATATCGACCACACGAATCGTAAGTTGTTATTCCTTCATGTATTCCTTCATCATTCATTCATTCATTCTTTCAAACATTTCATTGTCCACCCTTCACTGATTATTAAGTTATCCATGCATTCGCTTTCTCGCTTGTCCACTTAAAGAAAAATCCAGTTACTCACACCATTCACTCCTACACCCAGTTGCTTGCTGTTGCATGCTCTCTCGCTCACCTGTTTATTTCGTCATTTATATGGTCTCTTACTCACTCATGCAGTCCACCTGACCCAAATCCACTCTACTCCATATCTCTCCCCTCTCCCTTCTTCACTCACTCACCCATTCACTCTGTCACCCTCTCACCCCGTCACACACTCGCTTACTCTACACGCACTCACTCACCACTCTCTTCTCTTCGCCACATCTCTCACTCACATTAGTAGATCATTCGTTTAGTCGTTCATAACAGAGAGACATTCGTTTGGTTCTATATTTCTAATGCATTACAATTGTATTCCATTGCTTCAAGAGGTGCTGACGGACATACGTCACAGGCACACCTCATTGAGAGCCTTTGGAAGACGAGAGAAAATAGAAATTTTGCTCACTCTGACTCGGCAGTCATGTGCAGCTGACATAAAGACGGATGCTTTATACAAAGTGAATAAGCCTCTCCACCCTGTATCAAGGTGACAGATGGAGCTGAGCTCTCAGGAGACAGGTCTGCAGGGTTCCAGTCTGGCTCCCAGCACGGTCACGTTTTCTCTGATTCTGCTGTGGATCTCACTGACAGTGACACAGCGAAACTCTATTGAGGAAGTCTCTTCTCTGACACCTGGGTCCAAGAATTCGATTAGCAGTCTTCAGTGGTATCTTGGACTTCTCGTCCTACAGGGACAATTTGCTGTCAAACCGCTGAATAAATGCAGTGGTCAGTTCTATGCCGGTGACTCCATCATCACTGGCGCAGTTTGGGTTTGATCAGCCTATGCAGTGCGTCAAAAGAACACCAAATACAAACTAAAGTAATAAACACATTCCAACCTTCCCATGAGCGGCGTTTAGGAGATTGGTTGGTGTGCACAACACAAGCACTGCAGTCAGCAAAGCAAATAGACTGACGGGCACAAAGAAGCGTGACTTCAATCATTCCCAGACATAGTGATTCATCAGAGCATTTCAAAATAAATGCTTTCACTGTCACATCCCCCTGAAGAGGAGTAGGAACAGTTTTAATGAGGTACAACAGGTATCTTATTTCAACGAGTTTGTAAAAGCTAAGCAAATGCATCATCATCATCATCATTAACATCTTCATCAACACCTTCATTATCCCCACCACTACCACCATTTTTTTACTCGTTTCCATGTCATGCCTACGATGATTTTAGACAGAGTTGGTACATTTTCAGTCAGTTTAATGCAACCTTAATAACATTGGTGTTGTTGATAGTAAGAAATGTAGACATAACAAGATCACCAGCGATGTGTCTGTGCCACGCCTTCAAGCAGACAAGACGTATTTAAAACAACAGATAACTTGTACGCATACATTGAATGTGATAGGTCAGGGATATTTAAGAGAGACAGAGAGTGAGAGAGAGAGAGAGAGTGAGAGAGAGAGAGAGAGAGAGACAGAGACAGAGACAGAGACAGAGAGACAAAAACAGAGAGACAGATAGACAGACAGACAGACAGATAGACACACAGACACACAGACACACACACAGACAGACAGACAGACAGACAGACAGACAGACAGACAGTCAGACAGACAGTCAGACACACAGACACACAGACACACAGACACACAGACAGACAGACAGATAGACAGACACACAGACAGACAGACAGACAGACAGACAGACAGACAGACAGACAGACAGACAGACAGACAGTCAGACAGACAGACAGACAGACAGACAAGGCCAGAGAGAAAGGGAGGGAGGGAGGGAGAGAAAGGAAGTGAATGGGAAGGGTTAGAGAGAGGGATGGGTTAAAGAGAGATAATGGGAGAAAGAGAGAGGGAGAGAGAGAGAGAGAGAGAGAGAGAGAGAGAGAGAGAGAGGGGCATGGTTCGATGTATCGATAATGATGGTAAGACAATCTCCATCAGGAAGTTTGTCGCTGTCGTCAATTACATGATATCTGACGCCACAACAAGCCTTACACGTTAATGCATAACTGTGCGATTATTTCCGCCAGAGGCCCTTGCAAGTTGTCGATACAATGTCGGATCTCTCGTCTTGTTCACCTCCAAAGGTTGCATGGCATTGTCCAAGTTTGGGTGATGAGATTCAGATGAAATGGTTTGCTTGCTTCATGAAGTCATGACAGAATAATGTACACTGTAAACTCTGATCTGATTTTGCTTAATGGTGAGCTTTACTGCTACGGAAATGCAACGAGTAACTTTCTCAACATTTCACAAAATGTAAAGATATTGATTTTACGGAGTCTGTTTTCACCAACACTTGCGTCTGTAATCGTCTAACATTTAATCCGCCGTCATTGAGCCAACTTGTTTACTATTGTTTTCTTGGCCTTGACGGCAGATATGTGCACAGATTGATGGAACGTACAAACGACCAGGCATCAGTACCACCTCTGTCTAAGAAGTTTCCAACGTGTAACTGGCTCACAGCTGCTCACGTTGTTTTGGGTCTTGGGAATTATTTTTTGGTGGGGTCAGACAGGAGCGCACAAGTGTTAGAAGGTGACTCGAAGACTAAGAATCTCTGGAGGGTCCAAGCAGAGCAGGCCAGTATGTTGTGGCAGGTATTCTCTGACGTTTTGTCGTAGAGAGGATCGAAATTATTTAAGCATAATCTCTCGAAAACGATTCTCATGCTATGTCATTGGAGAAATGGAATGTACATAGGATGAAGCTTGGGCGAGCATTTATTCAGCAAACACCTCGGACTGCGATGGGCAATGCAAAGTAGTAACGGTGGCGGGACAGAGGGCAGTCGATAGGAAGCCCAGAGGAGAGAAACAAGTAAGCTCAACAGGACGACTCGCAGAACCCTCTCCATGCGCAGACAAGGCGGCAGATACCGTCACTCTCATTTTGGTCATCGCTGCCACAATGGCGCTGCTTCTAGAGAGAATACCAAGATATCCAGCTCTGTTTCTTTTCACTGCAGGACACTCCATTAGCCAGAGCGCGACCCAAACATTACAACGACACGCGACATGGTTCCATGGAGCAAAGGAAACTAATTGCTACCTCGTCTTACATTCGGCCTTCCACCTATCTAAGTCATTATGGAAGGAAAAGTCTTGTGCACTTTGCTCCAGAGCGGGAGAGTGGGACAATACTGATGACAAGGAGAATGTGGCGACTTGGCTCCGAGAGTCTTCATGCTGAGACTGTGGAGAGACACTAATACCAGTCGGGTCACCCACTCCACAGCAGGGGACGATAATGAAGGGACGTCAACAGCCTCTCGGTTGACAGCTCCTTGTTGTGAATCCATTCTGACCGGAGGCCTGCTCTGCGTCCAGCATGAGTGTGAAAGGTATGACATGATAGGATAATTATCTTCTAAGAGCGCGAGCCGCTTGTCGCAGGCAGGAGAACTGACTTGGAACTCTAATCTGTTGATGGCCACCAAGCGAAAATCCCAGAGATAGCGTCCAAACCTGGACCTCTCTGATCTTTCGAGGTGACAACAACAAGGGATAAAAGCTGGATTGCTGAGCACAGGAAAGCTGGAGGTGACGGGAGAAGGCATAGGATGACACCTTGGGCAGCTGTGCCGTAAACAGGTTTGTGTGGGACCACCAGACGTTCATCCCCACAACCGCGTCGATCGATAAAGACGAAGATACACATACTTAGTATAGATGGGGAAGAGGGGGAGGAGATAGAAGAGTGGGAGAGGGAGAAAAAGTAGAAACAGAAGTCAGAGAATGAGAGCAGATGGCCATGAAGGAGGGAATTTGATTGTGGGAATTGTAGGAGGAGGAGGAGGAGGGGGAGGAGGAGGGAGGAGGAGGAGAAAGAAAACAAATGTAACAGGAGAGGCAGGAATCAGTACTGAGGAAAGCCTGCAAAAACCACAAAAGATAAAATAGAATGAATGTGATAAAGATTAAAAAGGGATTAAGGGAAAAGTGGTGGAAGATAAGAAACTATGAGTTTTTATAAATAGCAGTAATAAATACGCGATGGATGGTGGAACAGCAACAGCAAGGGAGTCAGCTTCAAGAGCAGCAGGACAAGCACCAAGATGAAAGCTTTGGATCTGAGCTGTGGTCTTTCTCGTGGGATCTGTCTACTAGAAGCTCGACATTCATACAGAATGCCCCTAGGGATGTATCTTTCCCCATGTATGAAACGTGATGCAGCTTTCCAACCAGGTGTAAAACGGTTACAAATGAGGGAAATACAGTAATATAATATGCGTCGATCTATTCTCCTGCGGTAAAATGACTCCAGGGCAATGTAATGGCCAGGAAGTAGAAATGCTGTTGGAATATACTTGTTTAAGTGCTCTTTCCACCTGAGAAAAAAATCTATTGCAATTGTCGAAAAGTGTTTCAATCAGTCTGCTCAACGGTATAGAGGTAAAGTGTGAATACGTTTGAAATGTTGGTGTAGTTACAAAACGGTGCTGTGTCATACCAGAGTTGTTCTGTTCGCTAAGTTCGTTTGTTCATTCATTCATTAATTCATTCGTTCGTTCGTTCATTCATTCATTCATTCATCCAGCCAGCCAGTCAGCCAGCCATTCGTTCCTTCGTTTATACATGCAACCATCCATCCATCCATTCGTCAAGTATTTTGTATGGTCGGCCGCTTTAATGCCTTGTGATCTCGTGAACGTCCAGCAAGATCACACAGCGCAATGGACAAATGGGAAGCATAAACTCTATTGCTTTTACAACCCTCTTCGTCCCTGATGGCACTTGTAGCCTCCTCGCGAGCTTCCGCTTCTGTCAGTGAACGTGTCCATGCTGATGGTATCCCAAGAAACAGTGCTTGACCACAGTTCTTTCGCTGTGCTCTTCCGCCATGTTTCAGGTAAATGCAGTGTGAGGAGGGCAATTGTCACAGACGCGGGAGACAGGCAGCAAATTAGTTATTCGACATCAGCACCTCCAAAACGAAAAGGGAACTCTTTGTACGGGCATTGCTCGTAGACTGAAAAGGAAAATAATAAAAGAGGTAGGAAGGAAGAGCTGAGAGCAGCGTAAAGTGTGCATGTGTGCGTGCGTGCGTGCGTGCGTGTGTGCGTGTGCGTGTGTGTGTGCGTGTTTCTGTGTGTGTTTCTGTGTGCGGGGGGGGGTGTCTCTGTGTGTGTTGAGGGAGGGGGGAGGGCGAGATGGTGGGGTGGGGTGGGAGGACGGGCAAGAGGGGATGGATTGGGTAAGGGGAAGGAGAATGGAGATGAGAATGGAATATGGAAGAAGCTGAAGCATTTGGGGAATGAATTGCGGTTACAGATTACCACAATGTGAAGTGTCTGAAAATGTTTTGTCCATATCCCCTTAAGTTTATTGACGTTGTTAGGATGGATGCTAAGATATAAAGACACTGAGGAGGAATCAGGAATGAACTGGACACAACTTCAGGAGACCAACACATAGCATATTTTGTCCAGACTTTACTTACAGTATTCAGGACAGGGAGAGAAGAGAAAGGTTCAGAAACACAAGCGACACACTTGGGCAGAGTCAACAAGGCTCGCCACCAACAGGCAAGAAGAAGGAACAGCCTCTCATGCCGACCTCTCTGGAGGAATATAGTGGAGAGACCCTCGCTCTTCGTTGAGCAGAGACCTTCTGAAAGGGGTGGCAGATTACTGAGGCAGATGAGTGGAAATAAAAGTGTGGAATGAAATGTGGAGTGGAAAAGCAAGGACAGAGTGAAATGTATTGAGGATGCGTTGGTAGCAATGGAAATGGAAATACCGTTGTCTACTCCCTGCGGTGTAGGTCTGAATATGTTTGTCGTCCACTGTTTCAGCTCTGTGTTTTGGAGTGGGAATACTGTCCTTCCTTATTCCCGTCGTGTTACGCAAAGCTCGACTTCCTTGTTGCAGTCGCAGTGAAACATTTCCTGGCTATCTATCTAAGGAAGTTGTACACTAGGAGCACTGCAGTAGCATACTGCTCTAATCTTACTGGAGATAAAGGTCAAACGGCGTTCTGGTTTCTTGTGTGTGTGTGTGTGTGTGAGGAACTAGATTCATTTTCAAGCATGTTGCTGTCGATTATGTATTCCGTGTGTGTGCATGCGCATTCATGTGTGCACGTCTCTGATTCTGCCTTCGCTTTCACCCAACCGCGAATGCAAATGGCGGCCTGCCTCCACACTTGCATCGGTGCTCAGGTCAGTGGATTTCTTTCCGCTTGGTGGCGACAGGTCATTTCCGGACCTTTGCTGTCCACAGTTACTCTCTTGGCGCGGCGTGAACCACGCCTATGTATTTGCATGCAGCAGCTTGCTCATGAATGCAAAGAGACGATGCACTGTAAAAGGAGAGGATGGTATACTCCGTTGCTGCAAGAGCGAATGGAAATGTCTCTCTCTGTTCCTGGGCCTCCCGTGCTGCATTTGTTCGTTTTTTCCTCTCAAATATAATGACTGAAAGGGAACTTTTGCGGACCGACGGTGCATCCCTCATATCGCGAGGCATTGACAAAATAGGCAACAAAGCTAGGTTTCATAATGTTCCAGCATTTGAGCATTGCACCTGACCAAACTTAGCGTGCACGTGATTTTATCTGCTCATGGCTGTATTTCAGGTGCTCCTTTGCAAGTTTTCGATAGACTGTCAAAAACGTAAGCACAGTTACACAAAACCCTTCCAAATATTCGTCTAAACAAGACCCGCACACACACACACACACACACACAAACACACACTTACACGCACACACATACAAGCGCGCACACACACACTTACACAAACACACACACTTACACTTACACACATACACACGTGCACATACTCACACTCACACACACACTTACACGCACGCACATACACACACACACACACACACACACTCACACACACTTACACGCACACACATACACACACACTCACACATCTACCTTTTTTGACAAGACAAGGGCAGACGGGAAGAGAGTCATCACGCCCATTGACGGCATCTAAAAGAGAACTACTCTCATACATGTACTATCCGTGCACTTCATGCCCTTCGTACATTTACATATCTCATATTTATATCATATATTTACATATTACATATTTACAAATCCACTGTCTGGACAAGACGAGGTACTGGGCTGCAGACAAAACTCAACGGTTTACCGGGCAGTTATCCTTCCTACACTTCTCTACACCTGTGAAACGTGGACCGTGTACCAGCAACATGCTAGGAAGCTGAATCATTGCCACACCGCCTGCCTTCGCAGGCTCCTCAACATATGATGGCAAGACAATATTCCAGATACTGAAGTACTGGCACAAGCAGGCCTGCCAAACATCCATACCATCTTGATGCAGCACCAGGTGGGCAGGTCACGTAGTTTGAATGCCAGACGATCGGCTTCCAAAGAGACTTCTATGGTGAACTACAGGAGGGAAAACGCTGCCATGGAGGTCAAAGAAAGCGGTTTAAGGACACCCTGAAGTTTTCACTCAAGTCTTTTGGCATCGACCCCGACAGTTGGGAAAACATCGCTCAGGACCGTACACAGTGGCGTTCCTCTCTTCTTAGGGGATCAGCACGCTGTGAGGCAGATATAACTACTGCAACAGAGCAGCGTCAACAAGCCCTTCAATAGGGGGTGGAACTTTGCTCAGTTCTTGGTACAGAGGCGAGAACGAGGACGACGAGGTGCAAGGATGTGGATGGCAGGAGGAAGGTGGTGTGCAATGGTATGTTTGAGTGGGACTGATAGGGAAGTGGGTGGAGGTGACTGGATGGAGTGATGTGGGACGGACGGTAGAAAAAAGGGAAGGGGGAAGCAGAGGAGGAGAGAGCGAATACAAACAGAAAAAATGTTCAGAATCACCTAATCCAATTACCCTAGCTTGATCCCTCGGGCAATTTGATTCCAGCTGCAGGTTATTGACGCACCTTGCGTTTTGCTCATCATGCTCCCAAGTCCAGGGACTCTAAATCATGGCGTCCCTGTATTCGTCTGTCTTGAGCTGACACTTGTGGATGATGTATTTGAAAGAAAAACCGAGAGGAAATGATTATGGTGCGTTTCCCAATCGAGCGAGGCGTTGCCAGGGCATGAAGTATTGACTTGACCACTCGTTCCTCATAAGTCTTTCATTCTACACAGAACTGTATTTGTCCTGTGATGGCGAAATTCAGGAAGCGACTGTGAGACATCTTTTTCTGTATGTACGTTTCACTTCTCACTCATAACTAATAAAATCAAATTTAATTCATGCTTATATACAAACCAGGTAGAAAACAAAACTTAAAGAAGTTTCTGGTAATTCACAGAAACTTTTCTACCATAGACAGTAATTGTTTTCCACCTACCTACCTAGCCTACCTAGCCTGCCTAACCTACCTAGCCTGCCTAGCCTACCAAGCCTGCCTAACCTGCCTAGCCTGCCTAGCCTGCCTATTCTACCTACCTAGCCTACCTTGCCGAGCCTAGCCTAGCCTAGCCTAGCCTAGCCTAGCCGAGCCGAGCCTAGCCTAGCCTAGCCTAGCCTAGCCTAGCCTAGCCTAGCCGAGCCTAGCCTAGCCTAGCCTAGCCTAGCCTAACAAACCCCCCATCCACCCCCCCTTACACCTACCTACTTTTCTACCTATCAACCTATCTCCTCCCCTACCTACCTGCCAACCTACCTACCTGCCAACCTACCTACCTATCTACCCACCCATCTCCCCACCTACATAACTACCTACTACCTACCTATAAAACCACCCCTACATACTTAACTACCCACCTACCTATCTACATAACTACCTTTCAACTTACCCACCTACCTATCTATCTACTTGCCACCCTGTTTGTTTGTTTGCCTGCCTGCCTGCCTGCCTGCCTGCCTGTAGCGGTCAAAATAGTAACCCGTGAAAAACAGTACCAGGAAGTCATCGCAGAGTTATCTGCGAGGGACGTGCTGAGAATTCCACTCTAATAGTCTAGAAGCTGAAATCTGTAGCTTGCAAAAAAAATGAGATGCTAAACGTTGAGGGTTACAAGCGCCCACCTGGGCTAAATGGAGAGTTTAGACATAGAGATGTGTGGTCTAGGTAGGCGGACATTCTGAATTTGGTTTGTTTGGCCGCC
>JAWQFJ010003302.1:0-2500 GCA_034096865.1 Theodoxus fluviatilis | reverse complement strand
GTGTGCGAAATAGTCTTAGAACTACTTTAACGGCGTATGTCAGAGAGCAGATCGGCTATCCCACAAGCCTCTCGTGTGACCTCCATTTGCATATTTCGGACGAAAACCTTCCATCACGTGATGTCAACCGGGCTAGAGACACTTTCGCCGGTAGGCGAAGTCTCAGTGAACTAGAATGGGCATGCTGAACCTTTTGCGGCAACGTAGAAAAGGGAGATAACTTGTACGCTCTTAGCCTACGTCAGACTAGTGCCCTGATCAACACGAGTATCTGCTACAGAAACGAGTAGCATAGTGTTTACGGTTCGAGCTTCATGAATTGAGTAGCATTCATGTCTTTCATTAGCCAAAGCCTGTCGGTCAGAACGGACAAGAGAAGCTCGCACGTATTGCTTCCTAGTGCGTTTCGTAGCCCCATCTCATCCTCTGAAGAGTTGTTCGTAGTTTTGGAGCCATTCTCGTCTCACTGCCACAACCAGAGCCGTACTGCATTTAATAACAGCAGGAATGTTCCGAAATTTGACGGTCAGTGAGATGATGAGGACCTGAATAAGGATCTTTCATGTCGTATCTTCCAGCTGTAAGTGCTACCTTGGGGAGATGTTTGTTCCTGTAAACAGAAGGTGATGACCGCTAACAGCTTTCTCCACAGTCAAATCCAGATATTTCCCTCAGCTCTTGCTCTCCTACATGTGTGAGGAGAGAAAAGTTAAGTTCCTTCACTAGCGAGTGTGATCATATTCGTGAATTTTGGTTTTGACTAATTATGAAAACAACACAATAACATAATAGCCCTTAGATATATTTAAATAAAACACAGCCATACTCTTTTTTTTAAATAGGGATGGAGAAAGTGGGGTGGGGGGTGGGGGTGGGGGGTGGGGTGGGGTGGGAGATGTGCAGCATTCAGTGACCGATTTACTCATTTCGGTAGGAGAGGCAATGTGACTGAAGCACCTTGCCCAAGGATGCAAATGTAGGGCCCATGCAGCTTCGAACACCACACCTATCGGCTGCAAGCGATTACAGATCAAACGCTCTAACCGGTCTGCCACAGATACTCTATGACATCGCGTCGACAATTCTTTGACGTTCTAAACTCTCCCTCCTGCCTTCTCCACCCTCGTCTACATCGTGTCTCCGTCTGCTTGTTGTCTCTCATAATTATGCTTTGCTTTTATTTCTGGTCTACATATATCATCAGAGCTGTAATTGCTTTCTTGACAACAAATCTTGTCAATAGGAATTCGTGCTTCACATCGATTTCTGCAGGAAATTTATCAATCATCTCACATTGGTCTGTTCACTTCTCATGTCAAGCTCGTATTTGGCAACGTATAAAATCTGGACAAAACATTTTGTTTCAGCCAGAACATTTGCAAGATAGCAAACCACAACGAGGCAGGTCTCCTGCTCCACGCCGCCCCGTAAGTGTTGCTCCTGGAATGATCCATGTTCAAAAGCGTGTGCCTTCCTGTCTGTCTGTCTGTCTGTCTGTCTGTCTGTCTGTCTGTCTGTCTGTCTGTCTGTCTGTCTGTCTGTCTGTCTGTCTGTCTGTCTGTCTGTCTGTCTGTCTGTCTGTCTGTGTGTCTGTGTTTAAATAAACCCAGATTTCTCCTCCCAGAGATAGAACCGCGGCACTGCGCCTCGCACATTGTCCAACCCCAAAGCATGCTCGCCCATCTCCGCCTGTCTAAAAGACATGGTTTCAACAAGCGAGTAGAGGCTGAGGGGCTGACCGTGCAAGTGGGGAGAGCACTGGGGGGTGGACTGTCAGGAACTGGTTTATATTCTAAACAAGTTTGAAGGGTTGGGAAGTTCCTGTAAATACTTTTTTTGTCTTTTTTGCTTTGGCCCGTCATAGACGTTTAAACCAAATCTAAGGACACAAGGTTGCAGCCAATATAACATCCTACATTGTCACGATATTTAAATAAACCCAGATTTCTCCTCCCAGGGATAGAACCACGGCACTGCGCCTCGCACATCGTCCAACCCCAAAGCATGCTCGCCCATGTATGTCTGTCTGTGTGTCTGCCTGTGTGTCTGTCTGTGTGTCGGTGTGTCTATCTATATGTCTGTCTGTCTGTCTGTCTGTCTGTCTGTCTGTCTGTCTGTCTGTCTGTCTCTCTCTCTCTCTCTCTCTCTCTCTCTCTCTTACTCCCTCTCTCTCTCTCTCTCTCTCTCTCTCTCTCTCTCTCTCTCTCGGTCTCTCTCGGTCTCTCTCTCTCTCTCTTCTCTCTCTCTCTCTCTCTCTCGGTCTCTCTCTCTCTCTCTCTCTCTCTCTCTCTCTCTGTTAAAGCATCCATACGTGATTATCTATTCAGATGATCTCACTGCTGTTGCCTGTACATATGACACGTATTTGCTTGAACTTGAAGACTCACTGAGCTGACAGTTGTCAAAGGCATCTACTAAAATCTTTGTCATTGTTGATCATATTCTACATGTACCTTACCAACTGTTGTACATAGATTAGCTACTGTGTATATTTTCTTAT
>JAWQFJ010003301.1:17500-19615 GCA_034096865.1 Theodoxus fluviatilis | reverse complement strand
TGTTGTGGCCAAGTTTGTGTCAAAGTAGATTAAAACCGTTTTACCAAAACGCACATGCTATGTGTTGTGAATATTTCTTGCTGTTGTTGCTGTCATTGTTTAATGGTATGCTTTCTTTTATTAGTTCCGACTCGTTTGTACCAATGCAGTGATCATTATGATTCTGCATCGACTGTCTGTTACCATTCCCGTGCAACTGGTATGATGTACCTGCTCTACCTCCAAGTAACAATACCTGTACAAGAGACGGAGAAGTGCTATCAAAGAGGGCATCAGGAGGGGCAAGGCCAGGGGAAAACTGCAGCTGCAGGAGAGGAGGAATGAAAGGACACCGACATCGGAATCAGACTTCATCACAACTCTGTGACCCCCGTCTTCACAGAGTGCAGCAGAGACGGTCACGCTAGACTCCGTGTGCTGAGTCACTCCAGCCTGTCCCCAAGCTCTTTGGCTGCCATGGTGCTTCCATCGTCTCTACAAACAAATGGATGCTTCCTCCTCCTCCTCCTCCTCCTCCTCCTCCTCCTCCTCCTCCTCCCTCTTCCTCCTCCTCCTCCCTCCTCCTCCCTCCTCCCCCCCCCCCCCCCCCCCCCCCCCCCCCCTGCTCCGTCCTCCCTCTACTCTTGCTGCTGCTATTGTTGTTACACATGCGCGCGCACACACACACACGGGTTCTCTCTCTCTCTCTCTCTCTCTCTCTCTCTCTCTCTCTCTCTCTCTCTCTCTCTCTCTCTCTCTGTATTTAGTTTGGACACGATAATGCTACCCCCCAAAAAGGGGGGTGCGGGAGGGGGGGGGGGGGGGGGGGCTGAGAGACTGATTCAGCCCAAGCCTGGTTTATGTACACACCACTTTTCGTCGCTTTGACGGCGTAGACTGGTGTTGGACACAACGACTAGCAAGGGCATATTTCAAATGTAGGGCGGAGCTGGTACAACTGTCTCTTGTGCAAATAGTGCTGTCGCTACGTGAGTGCAGTCGTCTGCTGTTACACTATCTCCAAAGGCAGCCGTTATCTTGCCGTGGGGGGGGGGGGGGGGGGGGGGGGGGGGTGGGGGGGGGGGGGGGGGGGGGGGGGGAGGGTGGGGGGGGGGGGGGGGGGGGGGGGGGGGCGGGGGGGGGGGGGGGGGGGGGGGGGGGGGGGGGGGGGGGGGGGGGGGGTGATAAAAAATCGAATACAGGACGTTTCGTACCCTAGTCGTTGTGCACCTCATTTAGTCGATTCGTACCTTTTCTACTCTAACCCTAACTCTAACCCTAACCCTAACTCTAACCGGTTAGGGTACGAAACGACTAGGTACAAAATGTCCAGGATACAAACGACCCGCATCGTAAAAAATCTTTCTTTCTCCTTCACCAATGTTCTCCAAATTCACCCTTCTCAAAAATCTCCTCGCAAATGACGTCACGTTATTCGACGTCAAATGATAACGTCACACATTTTGCAAATGGAGTCTGTTGTATCGTTTTCATTGCAACACCAAAATGTAAAAAAGTCACTTTCTTTTCAAACCTCGATTCTGAAAATTTGATAATATTCAATCGGACCTAACTTCCAGTCAGTGTGCAAAATCTCAAGGAAATCCGTCCAGTAGTTTTTGAGATATAGGCCGTCAAGTCGGGACAGACACACAGACAGACACACAGACAGATAAAGTCTGTAGGACCTCCAGTAAACCTGGAGGGATAACTGCCTCTGTGCATATATTTGTAGTGCAATGCTTTTACAGTCATTCACGCCGACCTACTGCCGAGTTTACCTCTTGTTTGATTGATTGATTCTTTATTTATCAAGGATGATATTTTAGGCAAATCTGCCTATCTTACAAATTGTCCTTGCTCATAAAGAAATGAAAACATGGATAATTAAGACAAAAAATACACAGTAGCTAATCTATGTACAACAATTGGTAAGGTATATGAAGAATATGATCAACAACTGTCAGCTCAGTGAGTCTTGAAGTTCAAACAAATACGTGTCATATGTACAGGCGACAGCAGTGAGATCATCTGAATAGATCATCACGTATGGATGCTTCAAAAAAGACTCCATTAAAGGAGCAATTTTGTGCATAAGGATGCATTTATTGAGGACGAGGTGTTTTTGGAAGGGTA
>JAWQFJ010003301.1:7500-12500 GCA_034096865.1 Theodoxus fluviatilis | reverse complement strand
CACCCCACCCCCACCCCCCACCCCCAACCCTCTCTTTATGGGACGATGCAGAAAAACCTGCACCGTCATGGTGGGGAGGCTAGTCACTGTTTTCCAAGGTGCCTAGCGATGGCGAGTGCTGTGGTTGCCCAATGAACTCGTCCAGGTCGTTCTGCTTTATCTCGATGGTGAGCCACACACATTTTTAAAAATCGAATTGCACGCTTGCAGCACGCTTGCAGCAGACGACAGCAAGACGTCGTTGCATGTGTTTCTGTCTGCACTTCACCGAATTACGAGAGCTCTTGGCAGAGCTGTAGCTTCACTTCGCTCAGGCACTCGGCGGTAGTGCTATCCTGGTTGGAGTCACGTTCTGTACGGGGAACAGTCAATGATAAACGCCGCCACGGAAAAAGATCCAGATTGAGGACAATCGAGACTACAGGTGGACTCCAGTTACCACCAAACTTCCAAAGTGACTGAGTTGGCA
Organism: Theodoxus fluviatilis; assembly: GCA_034096865.1. NCBI lineage: Eukaryota > Metazoa > Mollusca > Gastropoda > Cycloneritida > Neritidae > Theodoxus > Theodoxus fluviatilis. The sequence continues at coordinate 12,031 of JAWQFJ010003301.1, read as the reverse complement.
ACTTGAAGGTTTGGGGGTTTCCTAAGACAGGTAAGTGCAAAAATTGTGTCATTCTCAGGTAAATATTATATTGTAAACAAGGGAGTGAAAGACGCCACAGGCAGCGTCTGGCGAAAGATTGCGAGCCAGACGACGTCAGTTTGGGGTTGAGTATCATCTTTATTGACTGGTGAAAAACGCTGAAGTCTGGTGTGGTCAACTGCGGCTGGGGTGCTGGAAGTGCAGAGTGCATAGGAGAAAATGCGCGTGAGAGAGAGAGAGAGAGAGAGAGAGAGAGAGAGAGAGAGAGAGAGAGAGAGAGAGAGAGAGACAGAGAGAGAGAGAGAGTGTGTGTGTGTGTGTGTGTGAGAGAGAGAGAGAGAGAGAGAGAGAGAGAGAGAGAGAGAGAGAGAGAGAGAGAGAGATTGATTGATTGATTGATTGATTCTTTATTTATCAAGGATGAAATTTTAGGCATTTCTGCCTTTCTTACAAATTGTCCTTGCTCATAAAGAAATGAAAACACTGATAATTAAGACACAAAATACACAGTAGCTAATCCATGTACAAGAGTTGGTAAGGTATAATGATCAACAATGACAAATATTTTAGTAGATGCCTTTGGCAACTGTCAGCTCAGTGAGTCTTGAAGATCAAGCAATACGTGTCATAATATTATGTACAGGCGACAGCAGTGATATCATCTGCATAGATAATCACGTATGGATGCTTTAAAAGACGTTATGGAAGTATTGTTCCTTAGGTGCAATGAGAGTGTATTCCATATCAATAACACGTGAATATGTAATACTGCCTTTGAAAATGTCTATTCTAGGTTGTGGTAGAATGAAAGTGTTGCGAGATAGTGAATGGCTTGTTTGGGGACGAATGAAGAGATCAGTAAGATACTTCGGTGCTCGTGAATGAGCAATTTTGTGCATAAGGATGCATTTATTGAGGACGAGGTGTTTTTGGAAGGGAAGTAAGCCAAGATTTTTTATCTTTTCATCCGTAGACAATGTTGAGTCGGAAATGATAAGCTTGGCAGCTCGTCTGTACAGTGATTTAATCTTGTTCAAGTGCACTGCCATAGAGCCATCCCATACAACAGATGCAAAATTAATATGGGAATTTATGTGTGCGTGAAAAAACATTATGCATGCATCGGTGGTGACAAAATGCCTCAGTTTAGAGAGCAGGAAAATGTTCTTAGCAATAGTTTTGCATAAGAAATTGACATGTTGTTCCCAAGTTAGTTGTTCATCAACAATTATGCCTAGCACTCTGTGTTCAGAAACTTGCTCAATGATTTCGTTTTCTAGCATAAGGTTGATGGTTAGGGATTGTCGTTGACGTTTTTGTCTTGTAGTTAGGATCATGCACTTGGCTTTTGAGGGGTTTATGACCATTCTATTTGATGGACCTAAAATTGAGCCTTGTGGAACCCCTGACTTTACGAATCGTCTCGAGGAATACGACCCGTTGACATAAACACATTGGCTTCTATGCGTCAAGTATGATCGGAAGAAGGAGACTGATGTTGGAGTTTTCAAGTACATCGAGAGTTTATCAAGGAGAATTTCGTAGTCAACTAGGTCAAATGCCCTTTTCAGGTCCAAGAAAATGGTAGAGAGAGAGAGAGAGAGAGAGAGTGTGTGTGTGTGTGTGTACGCGTGTGTTTGTACGCGTGTATGTGTGTATGCGTGTGCCACCATGTGTATGTGTGTGTGTGCATGTTTGTGTGTGTGTGCAAATGTGTGTGTGTGTGTGTGCGTGTGCGTGTGTGCGTGTGTTGATGTGAATGCGTGTGTGTTGTGTGCATGTATATTTGTGTGTGAATGTATGCGTGTGTGAGCACGCATGTGTGTGTGTGTGTGTGTGTGTGTGTGTGTGTGTGTGTGTGTGCGCGCGCGCGCGTATATACATTTGTATGTGCGTATGTGTGTCATTGTTTGAATGTGTGTGTGCATATGTATTTGTGCATATGTGTGTGTGTGTGTGTGTGTGTGTGTGTGTGTGTGTGTCTGTGTGTGTGCGTGCATGCATGTGTGTGCGTGCGTGTGTGTGCGTGCGTGTGTTTTTGTTGTGTGCGTGCGTGTGCGTTTGTGTTGTGTGCATGCGTGTGCGTTTGTGTGTGTGTGTGTGTGCATGCGTGTGCGTTTGTGTGTGTGTGTGTGTGTGTGTGTTCGGGTGTGTATGTAGTGTGCGTGTGCGTTCGTGCATATGTGTGTGTGTGTGTGTGTGTGTGTGTGTGTGTATGTAGTGTGTGTGTGTGTGTGTGTGTGTGTGTGTGTGTGTGTGTGCCCGCGCGTGCGTGCGTGTATGTGCAGAGGTAGGAATGTTTTTTTTGTTAGATGCCTGGCTAAGTTTGACACCAAAGTTACGAAGCAGTTTGCAACGACAGGAAAACTACTCTAAAGGGAACTGTGCATGCTGTTTGAGTGCGATCATATATTTATGTTAGCCGCCATAATTTGATATTAAGGGGCATGCAGAGAAGAAACCACAATGAAAACGGGTCTGCGTTTGCTAATGGCCACAGCCGAGCCTCAGTTCTGGTAACTGAAAACTGCAGCTGTGACACCTTTTAATCTGCCAAGGAGGGAAGGGAGCGAGTTCCGCTCCATTTGAGTGATACAAGCGCCATAGCGCGGACAGCCTCCGTCCAGGTTGTCCGCGCCACGCCCATATGGAGAGGCGGAGAGGCGAGTCCCAACAGCCCCATGTGGTCGTGGAACGAGGTGTGTAATCACTGCAAAGCTGAGACACCGGAGGTGCCCGGATGTAATGGCAGAAAGAGGAGGAAATTATGGTATTCGGGAAGGGGGGGGATACCTAGCAGAAAACGAGAAGCGGTTTCTTGACAAGAAATACTTGGGGGTTGTGAACAAGTATAAATATCTAGGTGTCGCATTCACAACCAGATTATTGATGAGAGTCTGTGTGGTTGACTTGGCCACAAAGGGTAAACAAAAATTCGTTCTGATCCTAAAGACAAATGTGGGGCTTGCGCGGGGAGGGGCCGCTATTGCGGAGGGCCGCTATTGCGGAGGGCCGCTATTGCGGGATTTTTTCAACAAAATTTCCTCAGGCAATTTTGATTCTTTTGTCCTAAAACGCATAAAAAACCATAAAATGTATGTTACTTTTTTTCAACTTAGAAAAATTTTCGGGTTTTTTTCTATTGCGGGGGGCCGCTATTGCGGGATTTTTTAAAGAAAAAAACCCGAAATTTTTTCTAAGTTGAAAAAAAGTAACATATATTTTATGGTTTTTTTATGCGTTTTAGGACAAAAGAATCAAAATTGCCTGAGGAACTTTTGTTGAAAAAATCCCGCAATAGCGGCCCCCCGCAATAGAAAAAAAAGTTAAAAAAAATAAAGTAACAAAAATATTATAGTTTTTTATGCGTTTTAGGACAAAAGAATCAAAATTGCCTGAGGAACTTTTGTTGAAAAAATCCCGCAATAGCGGCCCTCCGCAATAGAGAGCCGACCCCGCTTGCGCTATATCGATACGATTGTATATTTCAAACTGATTTATTTACAAGTTCAGCCCACTCTACTCATGGAGCAGAAATATGGGAGGGAATTGAACTAATTCATACATTTGCATGTAAAAAGATCCTTGGACGGGACATCCGAACTCCTAATCAATCGGTGTGCGGATACCATGGCAGGAACCCCATGTCTGTCATGAGCATTGCGGGAGCCGACAAGTACTGGCCTAGATTGTCTAAAATAAACATAAGCAGGCTCCCAAAACAAGCCGATGCAATGCTTCACGACTCCAACATCGGACGGCGTTCGTTCGGCTCTCTGCCTGGAAGTCGAATGCTAGTGGTTACCCTCGCATGTGAAGGGGCGCCGCGCATGCGGGTCACGGCGACCTTTTGTCCTGGCGTCTTCCATAAAAGGCTTTGCTCTGCGCGCAAATTACTTTACTGTTGCACTTGCAGTTTCGAATACTTAGCATATATACACACATCAGTAAAGCAACAAGCCGTAGACTGTTACTGCTAGGCCTCTTAGGCAGCGTCATCTGGTACAAACATAAAGTGCATTGTTTCGGCTGCGAGTTACCGCAGCATTCCATACATTAACACTTCTCAACATGCAATGCTCCTGCCTAGTACGTACGTGTATGTGCAGTACCTATGCCCCTTTGAGCCGGAGCAAGCTTTCCTGTCAACTGCTGCCTTGGCAATTTACATAGATCTACACTTCTAGTGCGCTTTGCAAGTACCGTATCTTTGTAACTAACGTACAACTAAACATCGCTACATGTATTGTTACTGCTATGTTTTGCAGTAGGCGACACATCTGCAATCGTAACACGCACTGTTATTCCCATGTCTTTACAGCATCCGACATAATTACACTTACAGCGTAAAGTTCATTGCTACCGCTTTACGTCTATTCAACACCCGAGATATCTGCAGTCGCAACATGTACTGCTGCTGGTATGTGTCTTTGTAGTAACCATTCATCTACAGTCGTAAAGAGCGCTGTTACCGCTTTATGTGTTTTTGAACATCAGATATACAGTATCT
>JAWQFJ010003301.1:0-2500 GCA_034096865.1 Theodoxus fluviatilis | reverse complement strand
CACACACACACACACACATTCACACACACACACACATTTTACTCAACTGTAGATATCTGAAGTTTCAGCAACTGTAACAATTGAATTTTCGGTAAATATGTGGATTTCGGGAAATAAAGAATTAATGTCCGAAATCGCCACGAAATCCATTTGGATTTCGGAAATATGATCTTTTTGAAATACCGAAATCCTCGGATTTCGATGTTTAGAGTGTAAATACCGAAATCCACTGTATTCCGGTAAATAAATACCGAAATCGGCGGATTTGGGTATTTAATTCTTTATTTACCGGAATCCACGCTTGATTCCGGTTGATTCCGGTGGATTTCTGTGGATTCCGGTGGATTCCGAGGATTAACCCCCTAAATCAAAGGCCATCTGTGTTCGGGATTTGTGTGGACTGTCCTCTCCTGCCTTTAAGATTTTAAGGCGCTCAGACAATGTCAACACTCTACGTTTGCCTGTAACTTTCGCTTTGCTGTGCGGGTCCGCCATTTTGCAAGTTCGAGTCGCTATGGAAGGAAAATTACTCTCACCACAATTTGGTGACTTGTGTCTACTTTCGTGTTCTTGCTGTGCGGGTCCGCCATTTTGCAAGTTCGAGTCGCTATGGAAGGGAAATTACTCTCACCACACTTTGGTGACTTGGGTCTACTTTCGTGTTCTTACAACCGGTCTTGCAACAACACATTTGTGCTGCTCGGGACCAGAGATTTGCTTTCATACAACCGGACTTTTATACATCCGATTTTCATACAACCGGAAAATTCTAAGTAATAACAAAGAGTAGCTTCTGCCGGGACCCTGCCTGCCCCTTTCATACATCCAGACTTTCATACATCCGGTGTTTTATACATCCGGTCTATACTGTATGTGTGTGTATGTGTGTGTGTATGTGTGTGTAATACACACTAATCCAGTTTCATCTAGTTGCAATGATGGAACAGAGGTGGAAGTGCATCAAATATATTTGAGCATATCTTTCCGAAAGGGATGCAAGCAGCTTAGATTTATGACATGGTTTGGAATGGAGGTCCATCTTTTCGCCGTACTATATACCAAATTGTTCCTTTTTTGTTGTTGTCGTGCGTGGTCTTCTAATGCGTGTAGAACCGTCTTGGACAGACAGGCATCTGATGCAGTGTGGGTAATTTAGCCTCATTTCAAAGTCCAGTTTGTTGTTCTTTTACTCCTCCTCCACTGAAATCAAGACGCACGGCTCACTAACTCCGTCAGTTAAGTGTGATGTGATGTAGTGAGCGGGTTGTCAGTGGCTGGCTGTACGGAAGCGGGCTTCTCAGTCTATGGATATGCAATCCAAAGCAATCCAAAGCAATTCAAAGGGCAAGAAATAATCCAGAAAGGGCGTTTGCAGTTTCTTAGTTTTTTAAGTGATAGCTGTATTTGTACAGGATTCGGTATCGAAACTGGGACGAAAAAGTAGTCAGTGTCTTGTTTTGGAAAGGGATTTATAATAAGAGCTGCCTGTTATCAAAGCGCATTCTAGTCCACTAGAGACTTCGCCTACCGGCGAAAGTGTCTCTAGCACAGTTGACATCACGTGATGAAAGGTTTTCGTCCAAAATATGCAAATGAGAGTCACACGAGAGGCTTGTGGGATAGCTGATCTGCTCCCTGACATACGGCGTTAAAGTAGTTCTAAGACTATTTCGCACAAAACTCTTAACTTACTTTTGCTGAGGCAATAAACAAGCGTTTATTCGATAAAATAAAACGCTTGTGTTGAATGGAAACGAGTTTTGACATCTGAATGATTTCTGTAAAAAGTGGAGAGAAAAAAAGTATCAGAACGAACTATTTTTGGCGCAGTGCTGTAATGCGAAGGGTCAAGGCTATTACTCATTCATTGCGAACTGTGCCAGAGTCAATACTGACTCGGGTTCACAGAATGGTCAAAGCGATGACAGAAAGAACAGGAACGGAAGTGCCTTTTGGATTGCTCAACCATAGCCCTTGAACCCTGCCTCAGGTCTGGTCCTCATACAGGTTTAGACGCGTGGACCAGGGGCGCGTTTCTTAGGCAAGGAATCTCGAGAGAATCTCGAGGGCTGGGCGTCGCCTACAGAGTCTCGTTCACAAGAAGGCATTCGCTGCGAAGGAGGATGGCCGAGGTAGCTCCGGAGGTACCTCGCTGCGTCTTGATGCAGAGGCCCTAATGAACCAAAATGGCGGAGACCGTGCCATTTGGGTTGCCGCTGATAGACGGCAGTGCCTGTAATGTGCTTCTCACTGTCCGAAAAGGGAAAAGTGTACGCACACGGAAGTATTTGCTGTTCGAGTGTTCATTTGTATATTTTGAGGAGTAGGTGTAAAGCTTATTTATGGATAAACATTGTCGACTTTTTTTCCGTTTGCAAACACGAAACACCGTGTATGTATGTATGTATGTATGTATGTATGTATGTATGTATGTATGTATGTATGTATGTATGTATGTATGTATGTATGTATGTATGTATGTATGTATGTATGTATGTAT